>CATIWJ010355505.1:0-14605 GCA_949640765.1 Croton laevigatus | reverse complement strand
GAATTCATCATAATATCTTTCTTTACTATGTTCATTTACATTTCTCATTTCATACCGTTCCGATTTTTTGTTTTTCTCAATTTTCTGCATTATTACCTTATGCTCCAACTTGTATTTTATATATGGACTTATTAATTGACTGTGCAATTAAAGGAATATATATATTTTTTTTGAATGGAATTAAAGGAATATATTATTTATAAGAAAATGCTAAAAAGTTACAAACAATTGACAAGGGAAAGCCTTTAAATTATAAGTCATTAGGGAGGAAGGTGGAGGATATAAACGTCATTGAAAGGAAAGCCTTTAAATTTTGAAGTTTGGTTTGTTGTGTTGTGCTTTTGCTTACTGCTGGTTTTGTAAATGTACAATTTTGGACACATTTGCAATTTTTTTTTCCCCTCCGCTATCTTATTCTCTTTTTAATTTTTTCTCGTTTTCCTCGTTTCAAATAAGCACGAATAATTTTTTAACCTTTTTACCCTTACTAGTCTTTGATTTCATAAAATTTGGACAAGAATTTAATTATTTTTTTTTCAAAAATGAAATACTATAAATTTCATTAATCGTAAAACAACACATCACTATAATATCATACGAGAAATAAAAAAATAAATAATTAAGATTTTTTGTTTGCAGGTGATATTTATATCATGGCATAAGAAATCAATATTTTACACAAATTTGTTGCATGTAATAATATTTTCAAATATTACATCTTTCAAAAAATTTATGAGTATTGAAACTCACATAAATATTGAAATAAATAAATATTGACAAAGAAACTAACATATCATATAATCATAAAGTTTAATTACTTCATCCATCTCTAAATAAGTGTTCTGACTTTAACTCTTTTTTTTCATAATAAGTGTCATTCTTAAATTATAACAAAATTAAGTGATAATTTTTTTTGTATATCATTGAAATATTAATAAATAATGAATTTTAGAAGTTGAATAAATATTTAAGTAAATGATATATGGTTTATTTAATAAATAAATTTTATTTTTTTATAACTACCATTTGTTAATCCATGCTTATTATGAGAGGAAGGAGTATTTTAATTGTAGAATGAAATCCATTAATTATTCCTAAAAAAAATCCAATAATTCATTACGGACTTCAATTATAACATTGAGCAAAGTCCAACTAATATAGGATATCTAGGCCCAGTGGCTCTTCTAAACACTGGAAAATTTGTTCTTTAATAATCAAAATAATTTAAGAAATTATAATAAAAGGTAAACTTTCGAAAATATATTTCTTAAATTATTTATAATAAATATCACATATTTTAAAATATTAAGTAAATATTATAATTTTTTAAATATTAATCAAATGTATTTTTTAATTACTGGTAAATAAAGTACTTTTTCACCAAAGACCAAAGGTCCTAGGTTCAAATTCTCTTGGGGGTAATTAAAGGTAAAAAAAAAATAGAGTACTTTTAATATATAAATTAATATACATATTTAGTTATTTATTAATATCGTAAAAATGGAAATACATATAAATGTTTTAAATTTATTGACATTTTATTATAATAAAGTTTTAAAAATAACATTTATTAAGTTGTCTCAATAATTTATTATTTTTGTTTTTAGAATTTTTTTATTATTCATTTATGTTTTTGTTTGCAATGATAAATTGTATCAAAATTTTGTAGAAAAAGGTTAGTAAAAGTATTTGTGTTCTTTTCATTGAACAAAATGGTAATAAAATTCTAAACAGACGGTCCATATTTAGCTTTTTGTTTTGCAGCAAATAAAGGCATTTTACGCACGCACCAAATACAAATAAGAAGTGGGGAAATATGGAGTATTCAACCTAGTATTTTTTGACATTTGATTTATTTTAAACCTGATATTTAATTCAATGAGTAATTCACTATTGAATACGAATATGACAAAAGACCAATCAAATTTAATTTTTTAATTTCCTCCTACACCAGCATCCACATTTCACGTTAAAACGCAGCCATTGACCTGAAAAACATCATATCTTAGAATTTTCTTTTCTTCTGTTATACAAAATTTCAAAGCATAAGATGGAAATTGAACCAACACAAGGCATATAACTGAAAATCTGATAATCTATTTATTGTGGAAGTCAATTTTAGAATCCAAATTTAGAATGGGAAAAAATAGATTGGCAAGTAATAGTAAGATTTTGGTTCAACAAGTCATCAAATCGGTTGGACCAGCAACCAAAGCAAACGTCTACCATCATATATGCTTGGAGGAATAGGAAAAAGGGCAAAAAAAAAAAAAAGTGGGACTTTATTAAGAACAGAAAAGGAATAATATAGTGGAGGAAAAAGAAAAGGGTTTTTTTGCCAAATGTGATTTTGCATGCCACATGCATATTCCTTTCAATTTCTTAAAATTGAGCCACTACTACTATTAAATTCTCTTTCATATTTAGTGGTTGATATGATTTGTATTTTCTACGGGTTTCTTTCTAGTGTATTAGCCTTTGTTATTATACTTTTGGACCACTTAATCATGTTTGGGTGATTGATTGTGACCTTAAACATACTTCTTTCTTTCTTGATCAACCATCTCTTTGATTTTGAATGGACGAGGAAAGTGGTTTTCCATCTCCATTTTCTCAAACATCACTAATGCAAGATTCAAAGAATAATAATGGTATGAATTTTGAAAATCATGCAACCTAATGATATGATACACCTGAAGATTGGCCAGTTAGATAGAACTCACTTTTGAAAATCGGCTTGCAAGGGGAGGGTGCCTAGAGACTTTATTAATCTCTTGACAAGGTTATGTCTAAGCAATGTGGGATCGTAACAATACCCCACGCTTGAAGAGCCAACGTCCTCGTTGGTCATGGTCACAGCTAGCACCCTACTTTTCGAACCTCCTATCCATTTAACGGGGTATAGGCCACCACTCCGAGTCTTGGGTCTTGCAAGATGAACTAGCTCTGATACAAATTGATATGGTTCTTTATGATCTTCTAGGGTTTATAAGAGAATTAGAAACAATTAGGTAGAGAATTGAGTACAATAGACAGATAGAGAGAGAAACAGAAGAAAAGAGAATTCAGAGGGAGAAGCAGAGAGGTCAATTCTATTCACAAAAGATTAATCAATACAGTTCTCTACTATCCCCTGGCATTTGTAATAGTCTAAGTCTCCTAAGCCACTTAACCTAAAAGGCACCGTACCAATACCTTCTCCTTGAGAACATTCTTGTCCTCAAGAATGAAAGAGAAACATACTAATACTGCCACAACACAGAATACTAATACAAACAAAACAACAAAACTTAATATACTAGACATAGTTTTACTCTTGAAATGTTGCTCGTTATTTGTAGCTTCAATCCACAAACTCTACCATACCCATAGCCTCCACACTAAAACCTTATGCTCCCAGGACCAGAACCAGCAAAAGATGATGCAGTAGCTGCAGCTGAGAAAGGTCAACCTGTAGTGATTTGTCAATTCAGGCACAATAACATTCTCACTGGGAACCTCAATAAGACCAATCCCTATTTGAAACAAACTTTTTAAGCCCAACCAACATAAGAACATCAAAAAATGGCAGCAAGCAGTAGCATAACTAAAATTTTTAAGAACCGCTTCTTGTTCTTTTGACACATCTCAAACTCCATTTCTTTAGATTGCATAACACATTGTATAATTGTATTGGCCATTTCTTCCTTGCCCTTCTCCATAATTCAAAATCTATCTCTATGGAATTACAAATTAGTGTGTTGCCAACATCAAAAATAATACTAACCACACCATTAGATTGTTCAACAGTCTCATTAACAAACATCAATTTCTCAAATTTACGAATTTCAGGAAGGAAACCAAAATTCACAAAAGTTGTGAAGGTTAAAACGCTTAGATCATCACTAACCCTGCTTGTAGTAGAGATGCCATAAAACTTTTGTATTTTCTGCTCATTGTTTTTAAGTTCATGAACACCACCATTCAACAATATATTCTCCATAATGTCGGTTTCTACCGATGCAATTGTAATTCCATCACTACCAGAAGCTCCTTGAAAATTTTCAAAAAGAATTTCAGATGCTTGAAACATTTCTATCGCTGCCGATTGAGATTCCATTCTTTCCTCAGATTCGGTCACTTCTTCTTGATTACAATCACCAATTGACAAGCTATACTGAAATTCTAGAGTTTCTGCAACATCCGGATCAACCGCAACATAAAATCATGGTGAAATTGGCATCAGACTGACCGGCGGATTATTAGAGGTGAGATAGGAGAAGGTTCAACAACTCCTCAAGTATTATGCACAATCATTTTATCCTATGATACCAAATGATACTATACACCTGAAGATTAACCACCTAGGTAGAACTCACACTTGAAACCTGCTTGCAAAGGGAGGGTGCCTAGCTATGGACTTTATTAAGCTCTTGCCAAAGTTATGCCTAGGTAATGTGGGATTGTAACACATAACACGTTCCATAAATTTCATCAGAATCATGTAACCTAATAGCGATTATGTTGCATTACACAGCATAACAAACACTATCTTAGTTTAGAAGAATTTTCACCGACAATGAGTTGTGAAAACTTACGTGGTGATTTCCACAATCTCTAGTGAAAAATTCTTCCAAATTAGATTCTGTTTAAATCTTCTATCTTTATTCTTCCTGACAATAGGTTAAGTTCAGTTCAGATAAAAGTAAACCTGGAGAAGTCTAAAGCCTTGGCTTATCATAATAAGTCACAAGGAATTTGGAGATCAGCATTTGAAGAAATCTATATGTGCATTTCATTGAATATGATGTGTAGTATACATAGCAATCGCACATTAATTACATTCATTTGAACCACTACAAAAATACAAACAACGCCGCGCCTACGATCCGAAACTTACAGTGGAAATCTTTCAAGGTGCTACCGGAGAAGACTGCCTTCCATTATATTGCAGCGAGAGTGGATTGCAAAGGTACCACTCTTAGCGTTTGCTTCAAAAACTACCGTGTTATCGGTTACTGTTGCAAAATGAACTCCTATATGGAGAGCAAAAAATATGAAGCTGCAAGACAAAATTGTGAGATGCATGCATCATGAGAAATTAGCATTGGAAAATTCTGTGGAGCACTCTCACACTCGCAGCAGAAATTGGCTTCGATGGCAGCATTTTATGCCTTACAAGGGATACCCAGAAGATTATTTGGTCTAAGAGGACAATATCATATCATTTAAGATTGTTGGATTACTAAATTCAACTCCAGAGCAGATTTTGCCACCAATCCTCCTTTCCTGCAAGCAAAATTTGAATGGAAAATTCTGACTGTTAGTCATCAAACTTGTACAAGGAAAAGCACCAGTTATCAGATAAAATGTAAAATGGAACATAGAGTGAAGAAGAAAACAGAAAATGCTCTCTTTCGAAGGGCTGTTATGGAGGGTAAGCAGCAGTTCAATTATTAACAATCAAAGAAAGGTGTCGCAAGGTATTCATCAAGAAGGTATTCTGCAATATGTAATGTATAATTGATAAAAGGAGAAACCAGAACTTCTGTAAACATTTCCACTTTGCTAGTGCTCATCCAGTCACAGGATTCCAAAGTTACTTGTTAAAGTTTCCATGTTGGAAACTAATTTCAGAGGCGGCAGAAGATTTTTTTTTTATATATAAAAAAGGGAAAATAGTGCCAAGAGTTGAAGAAAAGAAGATCAGACAACTAGAAATTGCTTCTTGCCTAATAAGTGCTGGCAGATTTTGCTGGATCTTTAGAAGCTGAACATTGCACTGGTTGCAGCACTCCAGTCTGCAGTCAAATTATCAATATAAGTGTCCCCCAACAGAGAACTTGGATGATTCCATAGAATTTAGGAAAATTAAAAGTCAATGATAACTAATAAAACCTTTGCTCTGCATGAAGGTCAACGCCAACAACTGGAGGAGCAGAAATAGTTGAATGTACTACTGGTCCAAACACAGCTACAAGCTTCAACAGCATCTCCAATGAGACACTTATGTGCCTGTAATTAACAACACAGCGTAAAAGTCAGTAAAAAGTTCAGTTTCTCTTCTGCTTCCAGATAGATTGCCAAGTTCAGAAAATAAAAGAGAAATGATGCATTATATGGTTGGAAATAGAAATAGCTCAAGGTTTGGCTGTTTGATCTCAATGTCAAAGGTACAGGTAGCAATTCTTGCCAACATTTTTTACCATTTCTTTTAGCTGAGGGCCATCTCTAGTCAACATGATTAACGATTATAAAGCCATGGAAGTATGACAAACAGTACAAATTTCGGGTAAAATCAATTAGATTCTGGGTCATGGCTAAAAATGTAGCATTACCTTTCCATGAAAGTATGACAATAGGTACAAGTTTGGGGTAAGATGGTGACATTTCACACTTGGTATATCTAATTAGTAACCCCTTACCTTTCCGTCTTGCTATCTAGTAAACCCACAAGCACGGGAAGCAAGCAAGAGAATAAGTCCAGCGTAAGAATTTCCATTTTTTCCATGAGACAACTGATTACATCTGTCTGTACCTGCAACAGAATTTAATTGTTATAAAAAAATAGCAAATGTCTGAAATAAACTATTAGTACCAGTCACAATAACAAAACCACAGAGTAAGCAAAAGACATGAACTATTCTCATAAATACCCACAGAATGGTCTGGCAGTTTCCTCAAGGCATTAATAGCACCTTTGATGTCATTCCGTTCCCAAAAATGTCGGACTACCTGCAGATGACATCCGAAATGGTATCTTTGTGATTTTCACTCAAGAAAGGGGAAGAAGAAACAAGAGAATAGAAACTTTAAAATGTAATCGAAGTATCACACTACAAACAAAATTTCATCAGGAGCTGGAGAAAACAGCATGTGGATAAAATTCATAACACTACTATTAATCCCATAACTGACAATGTTAATGATTCTCTGGAAAAATTTATATCCACATCAAACTTCTAGAGGCCACCTTTAGTTGAGAAAGAAAACACCATGTATATTAAGAAGTGGCAAGTATTTGCACATGCATTTGAAGATATCAGTATCAGAAACTGGCTTATGCACCTGTAATTTCGTCAAGCGGGATTTAAGTGTGCTTAGGAATACATCATGAGTTTGCATGAGATCTTCATTAATCAAATCCCTTCCAGATATCTGAGGCTCCTCCTGTCATTATTGAAATAGAAAAACTAAGTGAGTTTAGCCAATCAAATATGAAAACAGAGGCTACAATAAATTCATGAAATTACTTCAGAATATGAACTAAAACTTGAAGATGGGTTCCTAAACGGAAAAGAATTTTGCTAATGTCAAACTTGGATGTATTCCTGAGCCAGTTAGATATCACAACCAAATCACTCAACAACCATCTCGATGATATCAAAAGTAAAGGAGAAAGACAAACTAAAGAATTGAATCAAGGATAAGTACTTTCAAAGGTTTCAGAAGTAAAGAACACCACTGTAGTGCTAATTCAAAATGGGAAGAGCAATGTCTGCAGTAACAGAGTGTTAATAAGATAAACCAATAGCAAATTTCAATCTAACTCTAACCCAGGAGGCTGTTTGGAATTCGATCCAACTTGAAAATTTTACACATATTTTAGGACTATACTTGGGAAGGGCTAAAACTATTCAGAAACAAAAATTTAAACCACTAGAAGACCCGCTTTTTGCTTATGCTTGAACAATAAACAATACATTATCTTCCTTTAAAAGCAAACATCATACCATCACAGGGGGTGTCTTATCCACCTCATGTACAATGCGAGGACTCATTTTAGCTGCTGTGAAATGTGATCCATCAGCTTCAGGTATAGAGCGAGGTTTAACATTAGTCACTGTGGAACGTGACCTATCTGTTTCAGGCTTAACAAGAGGGGTCACAATAGTTGCTCTGCGAGATGCTCTACCCATTTCAGGCCTAACACGACGGCTCGGAACACTTGCCATAGTGGGTGTTCTATCCACTTCAGGCACAATAAGAGAGATCATATTAGTTGCTCTATTAGGGGATTTTTTAGTTTCAGGTATAACAGGAGGGGTCACATTATCTACGGGTTTTGTATTCATTTCAGTCATAACACGACTGGTTGGAGCACTTGCCATAGTGGAAGTTCTATCCACTTCAGGCACAATACGAGATTTCACATTAGTTGCTCTATTGGGGGATTTTTTACTTTCGGGTATAACATGAGGGGTTACAATATCTACCGGCTTTGTATCCATTTCAGGCATAACATGATGGGTTGGAGCAATTGCCATAGTGGGAGTTCTATCCACTTCAGGCACAATATCTATGGGGGATTTATCCATTTCAGGCATAACATGAGAAGTCAAATTATCTTCGGTGGTGACTGCTTCTTTGGTTTCAGGGATAACACAAGGGGATGTATAATTAGTTGCTGCTGAGGGTTTCCTGTCTGCTTCCGGTATAGCAGTACTGGCATTATTTGATATGCCGTGTGTTCTATTTGTTTCACATTCGGCTTGAGAAACCACATTTGTTGCTTGATCTTCAATGCTAAATCTTTCTCGTCTCTCAAACCTCTCTACAAGACTGCGGGTCCTGCCTGCCACAACAGCAACTGCCAAAATAACAATTATTAAAAGAATTGTTTTTAGTTGAATCTGTGTATCCTGAACTATAGCATAGTTAGTAACTGGTAAGTGACAAACCTCCATTTACAATTTTAACAGGAGGAGGATCTCTATTTTTATTAGTAGATTCATCACCTGAAAACAAGAGGACTAATCATTACGGGTGAATACATAAACTACTAACCTTAACTGAGATGAAACCAAATTTGAAAACTCCAAAAAAGCAGAGAGCATACATGCATGGGATAAAAATAAGATTAGAACTTTTATGGGGCAGGAGTAGTAGGACTGGGGTAACAGCTACTTGATCATTGAAGAAAAATGTGCCTACCAATTGTCAAAGTGGATTCTAATGCATAAGAAAGAGCTCTGATTTTATCAACTTGGAACAGAAGCAAGATGACAATAATGATGAGAAGGTTTCTGAGGACATATAAGCTTGAGGCAATTAGATTCATAAGGGCATTGGCAAACTACAGTTCTTGAATATACAAAGCACTTAAGATGAAAAACTTCAAAAGAAGATCACATACAATAACATATGAACATAAAAAAAATGCAACACAAAGTAAATGCAGCAAGAACTACAAAAAGATGGTTTGACAAAATCCACTGCCAAGTTAGCTGTGCTTTATCTGATATCTTTCAGAGATTATGAAGTCAATATATGGAATCAGAGAATCAGTTGGTTGGTTTCTTGATCTAATTAAAATCTAAGCCAGGTCAAAAAAGCATTATCAAGGGAAAAAACTGGAAAGGAAAAGAATTGGTAAAAAAGGGGTGATCAGAATAATGAGCATAAAATAAAATGCAAATCGGTAAAGCTGTCATATGAGAATGATAACATACAATAAGGGGCCCCTGGGGATAAATCTTTTTCAAACTTTTCTGCATTACTCCTGGTATTAGAAGCTTTTTCCTCACAGGATTTCCGTGACTTGTCTTCTGGTACATTCAGTGTTTGCAACTTCAGATCTATTGCTGTTTCTTCCTCATTTGGCATATTAAAAAAATTTACAGGCTCAAGAGCTGCTGATAGTTTGTCAACATCATTCTTGCTATTTGATGGCTTTCGTACATGAGCTGGCCTAAGCAACATGCCAGGTTTTGTCTTTGAAAATGTGACTGTTTCCCTTCCAGAATTGGAAGAGTTCTTCTCAGTGGGACTATCTCGGGGTATAACTGCAGCTGCCACGAAAGATTTACCAAATGCTTCTCCGCCAGCTTTATGATTCACTACTTCCATGGCATTTTTCTTCTCTGTTGACAGATTACTCATGTCCTTTGAGTCCATAGAGAAGACCATTTTTGGCGAACCTAAGGAACCCACCTTTTGTGAAGAAACAGGATTTACACCTGTAGCTTTACAAGAAAGATGGACAAACATATTAGAAAAAGGAGACAGCAGAGTGGAAGATAAATCTTTATTATGCACTGGGGCATTGATAACCACAAACATATTAGAAAAAGAATTATGTTTAAACATTTCTTTATGGTTTGTTTAAGCACCCTATTAAAATGATTTCATAAACATGACCTGAAAGAATTACTAGATTTAGAGAGATCTAAACTCCCATTATGAAACTTGTTAAGTTCTTGAATGTGGATAGCAAAGCACTTGCATAAAAGACAATAAAAACTAGAGGATATTAGGAATCATTGATAAACCTAATGAAATAACAACTTACAATCCACATATATGTTCTTTATTTCTTTGATCTCATAATCAGGAGACGTCGCTCGAAAGTCTGAAGCTAATCTTACTTCAGTCCTTAATTTGACTGGCGAATCACACTTCGGAATATTAAATGTTTTGTCTACGCATTCAGTTCCATCTGGTACAAAGCCAACTCCGTATGGCTCTATAAGCTGAACAGAATAATGTAAAATAAATTATTAAATGGCATAATTAATGCCACATGGACTTGGAGAATCAAATGATAGTGTTTCCAAATTTAGGGAAGGGAAAACAGGAAAAGGGAAATTGTAAAGCTTAGATAATTTACAAAATTTAAGGTCAGGACAAAAACAGAAGCTAATCGATAGAGAAACTTATACCGATATATCTGCTACCCAAACTGCCACAGAGTTTCGATAGTACGAGCAACCCAAAAGTTTTTGTTCATGAATACAGAGGTCACCAAGCGTAGACCACCCAATATCAACAGCATCATGGCAAATTACAGGCTCCCAAGAATAAACCTGCAGTTACAGACATTATCCACAATTATATTCTTTGATAGATTCAAATGACAAAAGTTTCAGGATAACAACCATCCTAACCTTCAAAGAATCCTCTAATCCACAAAAAAGCGTCCGCCCATCAGGATGGAAGGTAATTGAGCGTACTCCAGAAGCCTGGAGAGAGAAAATAGAAGCAATTTAGATAAACTAAAGTTACCAATGATAACAGAGGAATTGATATAAAAAAGCAGAAAACTCAAATGTGCACAAAATAAAAGTTAAAAGAGAGAAAGAACAGAGAGGTTTTGGGCCATACAGAAAGAAAATTGATCGAAAGCACCGGAAAACTGACCACACTATATAATGCTCATATGCCATGAGGCAAATCACAAATGTTGTTATAGAATTTCAAACACCATGAGATAATACAGTGCAAAGAACAATCAAAGAAAATAGATGCAATTTACCGAATCCAATCATTTCTCATTCTGACAATCGAATAATAATGGGAAGAAACACAAACGCTTCAAATACAAAACAATACCTAAGTACTTTTCAAGGATTAAATGTATGCTCATACCTCAGGTCTCACAGATCCAATCAACTCAAAAGTTTCCAAATCCCAAAATTTCACAGTTTTGTCTGCTGAACCTGAAAAATTGAATTGCATGATACAACTTTCAGATGAATCTTACTTGAAATTAATGTAGCACACTGATTGAAGGATGTGAAAGGCACGACAACCGTAAATATTAGTTGTATAAAATAAGCTTCTAATTGAGCAAATATTTCTAAATCTTTAGATTATATATAATCCCTAATAACAATGGTAAATATTTGAAAAGATAAAGATGCCAGAGAACCAGGAGAAAAAAAAAAGCCCATGGTCATTTTACATCTAATAATGCTCTAACATGCAAAAAGTTCAAACAGATAACCAAACCACATACAAATCAAGTGCTCACCTGTGGCAAGGAGAAATTCCAGGGGATGGAAATCTAAGGAACTAATGTGTCCTTCATGGAATTTAAAGTCATGCAAAAGCTTCCCAGCGGTAAGATCCCACACCTGTTTTACAACATTAAAAGAAGTAAGGAACCCAGTAAAGAGGTAGAAATGAAACTTATGCCCATTACGTTATTCATACTGATATGAGTTAATACCTTCACAACATTATCATATCCTCCAGAAACCACCCAGCGACCATCAGGAGTGAATCTTATACTACTTATGCTTCTACTATGACCCTTGTATGTGTGAATGCACCCTTTCTTTCTGATGTCCCAGATCTTCAAATTTGTGTCTGTGGAACCAGATGCAAAGAACTCGCCAAATGGATGAAATTCAACTGCAGTGCAGTTTGATCTGTGTCCAGTAAGAGTGCGAACCACTACACTTCACAAACAATAACAAATACATTAGAATATTTCAAAATGCTTGGGCAATACCTGCTATTCAACATGATCAAAACTGTCAGCTCTCAAGTAACAAAACATAGAAAGGAGAACTACAATTCTCGATCAGATTTTGACCTCATTCATAAAATTTTAAACTAAATTCGTAAGATCCAAATGCTAGCTCTATTAAGTTGTGACTTTTATGGTCTATATTCTGAACTCACTTCTGATCAAACCAATTACAGCCAGACTTAATTAATCAACTTACTTTTTGATTCCTCCAAATCCCAGAACTTTATTGCCCCTGTTGAAGCTCCAGCAAGAACCAAAACTTCTGCTGTATCGAAGGCAACAGATTCAACAGGACTAGTATGACCACATAAACTCTGCACAGATATGCCAATAAATAAACAAATGTAATTATTGGGGGTAATAATATGGGGAATGTATGACAACACCACAATAATTTAGCAACAAAATCACAAAACTGCATTAAGACATCAAATCTAATAGCTACTTTCAAAGTGCTGTGAAAGAAATAGGATATCTGACTAATAATTGACACCAATTAAGACACTTCAAACAAACAACCATCAATTTACATTATCACATTTTTTGTTTGTAGCGAATATGGAAAGAAGAGAAAGAAACTAGCTCGTGAAACTAATGCCACGTGAACAAAAGCTCCATGATTAAAAAAGAAAACATAAACGAAGCTAAAAGCACAAAATATTAGCAATACGTATTAATTATGTCTGAACTGAACTGAAGAACTAAAGAAGAGAAAGTTGTAAGACTGAACTAACTAACCATTAAAGAAGTAGGTTTTCCAATTGCCCAAAGATTTACTTTGTGATCATCACCGCCTGTGATAAACATTCTACATGCCTTTTTCCCAATGCTAAGGCAGTTCACATTGGTGGAATGAGCCACAAATTCCTCTGTTTTCAAATCGGTCAAGGAAATACAAACAATTCTTCTGATAATTATCCATAACTGGAGTATCAAAATGGATAAACCTTAAAAAATAAAGAGAAATCAAAATTTACACATTCAAAAAAATAATTTAAGAAAAAAAAAAGTGAGGATGAAAAAGAGCTGAAACAGGCAATTAAAGTTCAAGAAGCAGCCATTTCAATATTCTTTAAAAAGAAACCTTCCATAATCAGTTAGAAAAAAACACACAATCTAGCACAGAACAATAATTTAGATAACAAAAAAAACAGGCGCCAATCTTCAAAACAAACGAAAAAAAAACTTAATAATTATCCAAAACGCTTCACATCCAAGCTAATTTAACCTCAGGATGATTCCATTAACAAAATCAGCAAAAATAGAAAGGATACGCAGCTTATATCCACGCTTCGCCATTTCTTCGATTCAAAAATAAATAGTTTCCGCGCCAGGGGAAGCTAGATCAGAAACTAGCTCGAAATTGACAGTTAAAGCAACAAAGCTCGAAGTCGTTCTTCGAATAATGGAAAAGTGGAAAGAAATCCAAAGACAAAAGACAGGAATTAGATTCAGGAGAAAGGAATTAACAAATTTCTCGGTTTTCTCCAGAGGAATTTCAGATTCTACAGTGAAAATCTGCTTATTATAATGAAAATAAAAATGCAATTCTGGAGAAGAAGCTTTGTATTATAATAAATAAATTTTACGAATCGTTCAAAAGAAAAAGAACAGTTTTTATTAATTCAGATTTCAGACCATGATTGAGCTGCTGCTTCTGTGTTGCTTTCTTTTTATTTCTGTTTACCAAAATGCCCTTTAGCCTTTACGTGTTTTTTTTTTCTTTTGCACAATTACAAAAAAATGGACATAAAAGCCCTCGTGTAGCCATGTTCTCTCGTGGCCTTTGGGCTTAGATTTTTCAATTTTCTTTTTTTTTTCTTTTTTATATTAAATTCATTATGGCACGTTGTGGTGGACATAATTACAAGTAATAGTTCTAACTTTCTCTTCTTTTTCTTTTTAATTTTTTGTAGAATTATTCATATTAAAAATTTTAACTTCTTGTTAATGGATTTATTTATATCTTATAAATTTTCTTTTAAATTATATGTTTTACGGAATTTACCATCTCTTTTTTGTATAAGATTAATTTTAAATTGGCTTTGTTTAGTTAATTTATCTAACTTTTAAGAAAATTATAAGTTTTTCCATTCAAGATTGAAAAATTAAGTTTTTAAACATAAGATTTGTAAAAGTTAATTATGATTATGATAAATTAGCCATTTCAAAATACTTAAATAGAAAAATGTAAGTTCTTGTTACTAATATGATTGGTTTGGTTGGTCCATATATTAAGTGTAAATTAATATATCCACGTTAACATTATCATGTTATGATGAATGATTCAAATTTGCTAAAAAAAATTATGAACGATTCAAAGTTGGATTTATTACTTGCTCATCTATATGCTATTACAATTAGCTTTTA
>CATIWJ010355489.1:0-42898 GCA_949640765.1 Croton laevigatus | reverse complement strand
CTATTCCGTATTTTCCTTCTCCTTCTCTTCTTCGTCCCATTTAATTTTTATTTATTTTTTTAGGGATTTTGTCTTTTGCTTTGCTTCCCTTAGTTATGCTTCTGAAAATTTTTGCTTCCCTTAGCTATGCTTCTGAAAATCGTGAAAGAAGATTGACAAGGAGAAGATGAAGAACAAGAAATCTGATTAATAAAGAAATCAGTTAGAAAGAGAAGCAGTAAAGGGAAGGGCGATTTAGATCTCTGTATCGGTAAGGTTTAGTTTGATTTTCAAATTTCATATTAGGAGCTTTAGATTTTGATTGAGAGATTGTAATTTTGGGTATTTCAATTCTTTGTTTGTAATTTGTTTGTTAGTTTTTTTTTTTCAATTCCAGGCACTAGGTAGCAAAGACTTCCAAATTACATTAGATTTTTTCCTCCTTGAAATTTTCCCTTGGCCTGGAAACTAGAAATGAGACAGTATAAATTGGAGAAGTAGAGTAGCTCGAAATTGTGCGATGGCAGCAACTATGAAGTCCAGATCTGAGTGTTTGTTCTTCTTCTTCACAGAGAAGTTAGTTGGTTAACTTTGTTTTTAAGTGTAAGAAAACAGATTAATTTGTTTGTTAGTTTGATTTAGGGGTGGGCATTTTCGGTTTGGTCCACCGAACCGAAAATTAGAAACAGATAGAAAAACCGAACCGAATAACGAGAGACCGAAAACCGAACAGATAATATTAGAACCGAACATCAACCTTCAGTTTTGGTTCGGTACACTTAAAAACCGAAAGTAAAATTTCTTCAAAATATTATATATCAACGCCAGCTAGATTTTTTATTTGTACTGGAAGAATTATCTTTTATATGAAAAATAAAAACTTTCAATATGTAAACAAGAAATATTATAGTGAACAAAACAACAAACAATAACTCATTTCCTTACAAATCTGTAAAAAAACAAACAAATCCGTAATCAAACATAAAAACTTTCAATATGTAAACAAAAAAAAAAACAATAAAAATCAACATAAAATCAACAATTAGAAGAGTAAACCCAGAAATTAAATAACTAAATTAAGAAAATGATTAAAAATAAATCATTCTCAGCCACCTAAAAAAATGATTCTCATCACCAACAACACAGATTGCTCGAAATATTTTAAAAAAAAATTCTCATTTCCTTACAAATCTGTTGATCAATCTCAGCCACCAAAAAAAAAAAAATCTCCTTTCCTTACAAATGATTCTCATGACGACGTTGCTGTTTGGCGGAGGAGTAGATCATCGCGGCATGGCTAGTTGGCGGTGGAGTGGAGCAGATCTTCAACACGCGATGTGATTTCGTGGCGATGAAAATAGATCGGCGGCGGCATGGCTAGTTGGCGGAGGAGCAGATCTTCAACGGCGATGAGATTTTGTGGCGATGAAAATAGATCATCGACGACATGGGTAGTTGGCGGAGGAGTAGATCTTCAACGGCGACTGGATTTTGTGCCCATGAAAATAGATCATCGGCGGTTATAGAGAGGATGAGGAGAGAACGAGTGGTGGAGGAGCAAAGTAGATCGTCGGCTATAGAGAGGAGGAGGAGAGGAAGAGTGGTGGAGGAGAGCAAGCAAAGAATGAAGAAGCGGCCGAAGGAGAGAAGAGATGAAGAGAGAAAAAAGAGAGAGGAGAGGCGGCAATTTAATATTAGGGTTAGCATCTTAGGGTTTTGTGGAGAAATAACATATATATAGGGAAGGTTCGATTTTTGGTTCAGTTCAATTTTTAAACTCTTAAAACTGAAAGCCGAACCGAATATTTCAGTTTTTCATATTTTATAACCGATAATCGAACCGAATCATTCGGTTAACCGAATTTTCAGATCGGTTTCGGTTCGGTTATCGGTTTTTGGGTTTTTATGCCCACCCCTAGTTTGATTATAATATGTTTGGGGGAATTATTGATTCTGTAATTTCGTTTATTGAATATGCTTAACTTATTAAATTTGTGTTGGTAATTGGCGAATGTTTACTGTATTTGAACAATTTTAGATCTTTGTTCTCTTTTCTGAAAACTGGTTTGAAAAAGAGGGTTTCTTTGATCTAAACTACTATCAATTTGAAAAAACAAAATTCAAAAAATCCGCGTATAAACCTGCATATAACCTCACTGACCTATGATCCAAAAAACCCGACCTGCAGCGGGGTGGGGCGTAATTTGAATGAGTGAGGTGGGGACGGGTTTTATAAAATCCGCCCCAAGCCCGCCCCGTGCTTAACCCTATGTATGGTTCTCTTCTCCTCTTGGTCTCCTCATTGACAAGCTCCCAGGTAACTCAATTGTAGATTTATGCAGAGAAATGATGAAATCTATTAATCCATTGGGCAAGATCAGGCAAAATGTCACTTTGATGGCTTCTGTCTTATGGGCAATATGGAAACACAGGAATACAATCAGAGGCGTAGGCATGCCTACTGAAAAGGGGGGGTGGGGGCCAATTTGTTAAGGGAGAGGAAAAATGAGCTCCCAGGTAACTCAATTGTAGATTTATGCAGAGAAATGATGAAATCTATTAATCCATTGGGCAAGATCAGGCAAAATGTCACTTTGATGGCTTCTGTCTTATGGGCAATATGGAAACACAGGAATGCAATCAGGGGCGTAGGCATGCCTATTGAAGGGGTGTGGGGCAATTTGTTAAGGAAGAGGAAAAATGAGGCCCAAGGAAAGGACAAATTGAGGGGGGGGGGGGGAATTTGTAAGGAATGGGAATCGATCCCATGTCATTTGGGACAAAATGAGCCACGTTTTCTACCAGACCAACACCTACTTTTAGTTCATTTCTTTATAACATATATACATATTCTAAAATGCATAGGGCCCAGTGCACCAATGTACCCAACATGGCTCCGCCACTGAATGTAATTGTCTTTGAAGGGCAAAATCCAAATTGTAGCGAAGTTTTGCAGAAGGCTGTTAATTATGGGCAGGATTTTATTCAATTAGAGCAAAGCCGAGATGAACAAGAAACTAGTCTAAATGAGATTATTCAACCTTGGCTTTATCCTCCTTCCAAGGTCTGGATCCACTGCCTACAAGGACACTAAAGATTAATGTTGATGTTGCAGTTGATGTTTCTCAAAATAAAGGAGTGTTGGTCTTGTTGTTAGGGATCACAAGGCAAGATCAAGGATTGGAGAGTCAAACATTATCCCCTTTTTAATGGACCCTTTAATTTTAGAAGCCTTTGTTGTCTGGAATGTGCTAGATTTAATCAAAGGAAAATTATGGATGGATTGCATTTTGGAGACGGATTCGAAAGCTGTAGCGAAGGCTATTAATAGGAATTAGATGATACAACATTAAGTAATGGATATTGTTCGTGATATAAAAAGCTTGCTTCACCGTAGTCATAACATTATTTATATTTTTATTTTTTCTAGATCTTGTAATAACTTTGCTCATAATTTAGCTAGATCGGCCCTTGATGTGGATTTTGTTAATAATATGTGGGCACATGAAATTTTTCTTCTACAATGTAATCCATAAGCAATTTAATGAAAGAACTCACTGCCTCTGTTTAAAAAAAAAAGAGAGAGAAAAAATAAAATATTCTCTTATTCTATTGAATGGATACGTAGAAGTATTTTGGGCCGCAAAGCGATCCCCAACCCGATTTCAATAAAATAACTAATCACAGCCCCTCACTCAATTCTCGCTCATCTTTTCCTAAATGGCCATCCTCTCTCCGCCTCCGGCAACCGCTGCCAACGTCGCCACGTACCGACGACCACTATCAATTCTAAAATTCAACCCACTAAATTTCATTTCTCACTCCTCTGTTCTGTTTCCTATTAATCCCAGCAGCTACCTGCCACCTCGCTCGAATTCCAATGCACGGTTTCGCCATCTCCATGCGGCGCTATCTCCCCCTCCCCAACCCCAACCACCTCCGCAGCCTGATCCGCCTCCCGAAAAAGATCCCATTCAATCCAAAGGTTAGGTTACGAACGCTTGTCTGATCAATTGCTTGTCTTAATTTATTATGTTCATTTATTTATGTTTTAGTTTTTTGCGACCATTATTAATTGATAATTGTGATAAGCAGATGAAATTATTTATGTTTCTGAATGTAATAGTGGTATAGTCTTATCAGAAATATTGGTGAAGTCTAAGAGTGCGAAGTGTTCTGGTTGTTCAATATTGGAAAAGTTATGACTTTGTGAACTAACCTACGTTGGTATCCTTGTTCATTGGATAACACTTATGTTCTGTGTGGAGGCCATAATGCGATGAACTATGATAATCATTTATAGTGTAAACATTACATCGGGAATACCTTTGATTACATTAAGTTTTGTCCCAATGGAGCTTGGCAAAATTAGTTTAAAAGTTTGGGATTTGGTTGCATTTACTTGCAATTCAGGATTCATGCATTTGTTATAAGGATAATCGAAATATGGCTTTTGGTGGCATTATTAAGCTTTATGAATTATAAGTTTTACACAGGCCTTTCGAAGTACATAGAATGATCAATCATTCAAAAGTTGCAACTTGCAAGTCATTCTGTGCTATATCTATTGGATTGATAACATTTTGCATTAGGTCTTCCTAACCACATGTCATCATAGCTTTTTGGATTGCAATACTCTTAAATAGATTAACAATATGATTTCAACTATTGAGAAACATAGTTTATAGTTACTGGCTGATTGCCTGTGGAACTTGAAAGGTTTTCTTAATAGATTGAGGTTGAGATTTGATACTTGTATTGTTCTTTTGTCTACAAACGCTGGGAAAGATGCTATTATATTTACAAAGATGCTTAACATTGTATACTTGATGTGTTGATAGCAGCTTTTTACAGTTTGATTATGTTCTATCCTAGTTTCTTAGAGCCTACTCCCAAGGTTTCTTTGAGTATCTGTAAGGACTTGTGGTTAAGAGTGATAAAAAGATATCATGATTTTCCTTAGATTGAAGAATTAGAATTATTTTAATTTTATATGAGAATAATATAAGTAATAATTTGACAACTTTATTAGGCTGACATTTGGAAGGAATTTGTTATTACCCATTTTTCATTATCATCACTATAAGTGCTTTCCCTTCGAGTATGAGTTTCTGAATCTTGAGGACGGCAGGATATCTTATCTTCATTTTCATTGTGTAGGTAAACTAACTTGTGTGCACGGTTCCTAGGCCAGCATAATATACGTGAGCTTTTCATTTACTGAACTGTGCCATTTCCAACAGACTGATGATTCTGTTTTGTAGTTTTTTTTTTCCCAATATTGTTTGATGTGCATTTTTTACTGTTCTAGTAGATACCTGATGGCTTAATAACCTTGGTTGTGAATGGCAACTAAATTTTGTCAGTCACTGTTCGAAGTGGTAGGAGGTTCTGCGTTTAGCTGCCTCATTGCTATTTTGTCCTTTTGCAGGCATTGTTGCTATTTTCTCTAGATTTCAGGACCGCATTCAGATCTTCCTAGCTGTTTTTTTCTGGATGTCTCTCTTCTTCTGGGCTTCTGCATGGGATGGAAGGAATGGTGGCGGTGGTGGTAGACCAAACAAGGGATCTCGATTTAGAAGATGACATAGTAAGCATTGAATTTGTGTATATAAATCTGTCTTTGTGGGACTTAGAATTAGATTATACTTGGCAAATACAGCACTTCTATATAGGTGGTCACATTCATTTTGTTAGTTTACATGAATAGGAAATATGATATAGCAATTTGAATATGGAATTTTTGCATTCAGCTCACGAAGTATAATTGAGAGGAAGGTTCTTTTCAAGGGTGCTTCTAATTCTATATTTTTTATTGTCCTTGTAAATCCTGGTGGGAACTGAAATCAGGGAAACATCTGTTTTAGTTATCCCAAAAAATTGAAACGTTTAGTATCGTAATGGATTTTATAGAAATTTAAGGGTCTATTTGGAACAAACAAACTCCACAAAATTTAGTGGAATTCATTTGTAAATTCACTCATTCATGTTTGGGTGACAAAAAAATTTGGATTTGAAATTTCAATTAGTCATTATATACACATTACATTTATTTGCTAATGAATTTGATTACTTTATGAATAATTCTAAAACCCTAACCGTTCCTTCCAAATTGAGGGTAAGCTTCTGTTGGAAAACCTTAAGTTTATGTATGTGTCGTGAAATTATTCTTGTTTAGGAATAGATCACAATGAAGAGTTGATTTTATGCTCAAGCGTCTAGTGATTTAGTTATTTTTAATCATCCTATAAATGGCTGCATATCAGTGCGATAATATTATAGATAAACTCAGACTGTAGTTGTCAAATCGAGAATCGAATTAATTGGAACACTTAATTCTTGAATCAAGAATCGGGAATCGAATTGTATCATAAGATTCATAACAAAATTAAAACTAAATAAATCTCAAAAGAAAGTACGACACAAGCCATAGTGCGTCACACTTTGAGATTTTGAAATTTTGTACTAAAAGATTTAGTAAACAATTTGAAAACATAGTGATGCAAGACTCCTAAAAAAATTCTCATGAAATTTCAAATAAAACCCTCAATTTAAAAATAACATGGAGGCAAAACAAACACACAAGTTAGAATTTTTAGGAAAATGTAGGAGGGGGGAATTCAGGGGGAAAAAGGGCAATAGAAAAGAAATCAAGTCATACATACTCTAAAGATAAAATCATTAGTCATTTTCTTCTGAGTTTTTTTCCTTCTATACCTTATTGTTGTTCGAGCCAAATAACATACTATAAACTTTTGATTTTCGTACTTGAAGTTTTTTTCTTGTTTTTGCTTCTTTCTCTAGAAGTTATTTGGGATATTTGCTCTTTCCTCTTATTCGCTGTCTATGGAATTTTAGAATTGTTGATGAATTGACTATTTGTCTGATTCACTCTAAACGCGTCAAATTCAACCGATTTGTGTAGATTTAGTGTAAAAAGCGAATCACCATATAGATTTGTTTTGGTCATCTATGGGATATATATCTCATCGAGTTAATGCTAAATATTGGTTGCCTTGTGGGTTTCTTGTTATATGTTGAAACCCTATATTTGGTCCTTTACGTTGAGGGAATAATAACACTCTCCCTGTTGCTTCTGTGCCTGTTAGTTCTCAGGCAACCTGATAATGGTAGAGTTTGTGTTTGGGATTAAATTGATTTGGTTACACAGTGGCAAAGATCATAAAGGGATTGAGATGAGAATATCTTCAAACAAATGTTTAGAAAAATGATTTTGAAGGGAGAAACGTAAAATTAAGAAGGAATGTGCTAATTCATCATTAAATGTCCAGGTTTGCGAGTTTTGGATTAAAATGGATTTATATGAATCCCTTAGTTTTCAATTAAGACAAGGACCACTGTTGTGGATTTAAGACCTTTTTTTTTTTTACCACTTACCTGAAATCAGAGACTGTTATGTTCCTTGGCGTAGGATCGAGTCACGGGTCGAGATGCGATAGTAAACAAAGGCAGACTCGTCCTTGACAAAGCCCCCTCTTAATTAAATAGGGGGACTCGTCCTAGACAGAGCCCTCTTTCTAGTCTCAAATTGAGAGAAATAATTCTGATCTATATCTTATTGAATAGAACGCAACCTTTAAATAGGCTTTACATAATATAAGAGATCCTACCTTTTAGGCGAAGCAATAGATAATCCTAAACTATTTAGGATTCTACTACAAAATAACTAAGAAAACAAGTGTTTATTCCTATTTAGGACTAACTACCAAAAATAAAATAAAATAACTAAGGAAGCAAATATTTTATTCTTTAATTAGGATATTCTGGCTGCAATATCTGCAGCGACCATATCATTACTCCCCTGCTGGACTTGGAGCTTGTCCTCAAGTTCAAACTTTGGATAAATATCTCTGAACAAGTCCAATGCTTCCCCGGTGGCATTTTCAGACGAACATCCTGCATCATTACAACTGCTGACTGAATCCAAGAACTCAGCGGTGACAAGGAAAATTCCTAGTCAGGTGGCATTTTCAGATTGTAACGACGCTTTCTTTTCCTCTTCCTAGCCCCTGCCAACTCCTTCGCATGTATTTGACGCTCCCGCTTTGTTTTGGGCAGCGGCTTATCTTTACCAGAACTGGATTCATTCAGCTTCTGTGGTTTTTTAGGAAGCTTGAAAGGTTTCTTCAATTTTCGGTAACCTAATTTGAGCCAAGAAGTTTCGGCTTTTTGGAAGGTGAAATAACTTTTTTTCTAGATTTCCCATCTAGGTATTTCTTTCTCTTCTTGCTTAGCCGCCATTTGAGCTCTACTCGTCTCTGGTTTCAACATACAGTTGGTTTGCAAAGTTAAAGTTACTTGTGAAACCTTTTGCTTACATTCTAATGTCCGAGCCATAATCACGACAATTCCAAGGTTCCCTGGCTGTTGTAGCTCAATGTCAATCCTGAGTTCTTCCTTTAATCTAGCGGTAAAAAGACTCACCTGTTGGCATGGATTAAGATCCTAGCCAATAACGATTGGAATTGACGTTGATACTCTTCAACATATCTGTCACCTTGACCTAAACTTCCGCTGCTGCCGCTGGTATCACTGTCCTGCCCCTCTTTGTAATCGCTATCAACTTCCTTTCCTTTTCCACGGACTGAAATTAATAGTTCTGTTAGCCGCTCTTCCAATGCACGTTGACGTGTAGCCATCTGTTTTTCCATTGCACTTTGACGTGCAGCCATCTGTTTTTCCATTGCACTTTGACGTGCAGCCATCTGTTCCAGAAAGGCTTCTAACTTACCCATGACTTCAGGCTCTGATACCAAGTTGTTATGTTCCTTGGCGTAGGATCGAGTCACGGGTCGAGATGCGATAGTAAACAAAGGCAGACTCGTCCTTGACAGAGCCCCCTCTTAATTAAATAGGGGGACGCATCCTAGACAGAGCCCTCTTCCTAGTCTCAAATTGAGAGAAATAATTTTAATCTATATCTTATTGAATAGAACGTAACCTTTAAATAGGCTTTACATAATATAAGAGATCCTACCTTTTAGACGAAGCAATAGATAATCCTAAACTATTTAGGATTCTACTACAAAATAACTGAGAAAACAAGTGTTTATTCCTATTTAGGACTAACTACCAAAAATAAAATAACTAAAGAAGCAAATATTTTATTCTTTAATTAGGATTTTCTGGCTGCAATATCTGCAGCGACCATATCAGAGACTTCTACACGTCTCCTCATTTTGGGGAGACAAAACTTCATGCTCCCTCATATTATATACACCATCTCCTTTTTATAGTCTAATGTCTAATATACATACACACAGCGTATAAGATTAGTGATTGGTTTCATAGAAGTTCATGAGTTAAATCATAGATACAGAAAAAGAAATATCTCCAAGTTATTGATAAAGGGTACTTCGATAGGTCGGTTTGTCCTCATCTCCCATTTTAATTTGGCACAATTTATTTAACCTCATCTGTTCGGACAAATTTGACGTCTCTAGAAATCCCTACTAGTTTTGAATATCAGGCATAGAGTAAAATCAAACATTTTTAGCCTTTTAGAAATCTGTAACTTGAAGATTTAAATATCTGGAAATAATAAACAAATTCAAAAGTTCACATAAAATATCTTGAGCATTGGTTAATTAGAAACATACACGTGATGTCTAAAACGAGTAGATTTTTTTTTCAGCTGAAGCAAAGATAATATATTTAAATGCCGTCAATCAGAAATACTATAATAAACAATGTCACTAGTAGTTAAAAATATAATGAACAAAAATGCATGTATATCTGATTGCAGCTCATCGTCCAAACAGAGAGAAGCAAAAACCAATTTGATTGGTGAGTTGGTAGTGATGTACAACTGTTGGGTTATTCAATCTTCACTTCTGCTTTCCGATAAAATTTAGAGCAGGAAATAAGGCAAGTGAAGTGACTGGGGATTAAACAATGTTCTAGTCAATACGAATGCACCCTTATTGCTTATCTCCTTAAAATATCTACTAATTAAATTACAAAGTAAATATCTGCTTATCAAGGTGTGTTTAGTCTTAGAATACATGTCTCAACTGCTTTGGCGAAGAGCAGAGCAAAGCAAAGATTGACAGCAATGCCTCTTTTCATTATCAATCGCAGACCACCACCGAACCACATTGCCCTCGTTTCCTGGTTCAAATTCGATTGAAGGTTAAACAAATCTTTGTCAAGATGCATAGAACAAGGTTTAAGATATTTACAATTCAAGTTGTCAAATAGTTATTCAAACTCTCCTAGGACTGAGGAACATTTGAAGTTTAAAATCGCTTCACACTACTTTGATAAATAATAATGAATGATAAATCGTTTTTAAAATTACACTATCAATAATCATCATGAACCCTTTAAAACAGTACTAGTATTTTTCAGAAAACTAATTCTAACTTCACAATGCTGTATTTGTTTATTTGGATTTTAACCTTTTTTTTCCATTGGCAAGTTCCCTTAAAAATGAGGAGAAGCTCTTATTAACAAAGCAGAATCGCCAAAAGATAAAAGGCGAATGATTCTTAGCTCAAATAACTAGATTGATGCATTTTTCTAGCAAAAAATCACATCTTCAAATTCTATTGGTGTCTTAAATGAATTTTAATTTGATAATTTAACTAAAAAATTTAATTTATTTGATATAAAAAAAAAAAAGTTAAGATAAAAGTAGGATTTTATCTATTTAATTATATCTTAAAACCAAAAATAATGTTTAAACTTTTTAACTTTTCTCGAGGAAAAAAAAAATTCAACATATTCATACTTTCTCCAAAAAAGGAGAAAGGGGTCCATTATAAAATTTAGGAAAAATTTATATTTTCATCACTAAATTTTAATGTAATCTATAATTTTGTGTCTGTATTTTTTGAAATAAATTGTCATTATATTATATTTTATTTTCATTGGACAATTATGTCCTATTAAAAAAAGCAATTTTCCGTTAAAATCAGTGATCAAATGACATATTTACCTTTGATTAGTCTAATTTTTATTTTTATATGTTGTAATTATATATTATTATTTTATTTTAATTAATTAAAAAAAAAGAGAAAGAAAAACAACTTAGTAAAGGAAACAGAAAAACAACCGAGTAAAGAAAACAAAAATGATTGACGAAAATCTAAGACCCAAATTTTCTGATTAAGAATGAACCTAGTGATGGCCACTAGACAGAAGCTGACCTATTGATGCCCACTCTTACTCTCGCACCGCCGTCGTTGGAAAGCAACTCGATCAGCAGTTGCTTTTTTCTACCCAAAACTTATTTTCCCATTTGTTGAATGCCTTTCCTCTACGTACACAGCGTCATACATAAATTCAAGCACAGAACTTGAATATTTATATCTTATGCATAGATACACACATATACTGTGTACATGTATATATTTATGAACATAGCTTCTTGAGATGCCTATAAATTAAAAACCTTGTGCAGTAATCCGATCGAAAATAGCAAGGGAGAAACTGCCACTGCTCATCGTCGTCGCATCTGCTTGCTAATCTTCGCCGGTGATGTTGCTGCCCCAGTGATGAAGATAGCTTCTGCACTTTTTGTTTGAAGTCAAATCTCTTTAACTTTTACTATTCTCCTCAAAACTCATATTTTTCTTACCATTTTACCCTCTAAAATAGGAGGGAGAATGTCATTTTTGTGCAAAATTCCTACACATCCTGTCACGATGAAATGAATATTTTAGCGGAGTTGTCAGTAGGGTGTAAATAGTGGCAGAGGCGCATGTTTTATAGAACAGAAGAAGTGGTTAACATATGTAGATATTTTGGGTTCAAAATATAAAAAAATGCGACCAACTAATTATGATGCAAATGGTGCCGAATCGTTAAAATGCGACCATGCATATGCATGGTGGTATTAGATATTTGCACCTATGTGAATAAATTGGCTACAATCATTTATGAAAATACAACCAGTTCTTAAAATATGTCATCTTTTTAAAAAAAGGAAATGAAATTTTCATTATACCTCTAATATTTTCACCTAAACCTTGAAATGAAATTGAATGAATTTAACATCCAATTACACAAAATCGAGCAGAGTACGTCCCGATTGATTTTGTGTTGTTGGGTATTAAATTCATTTTATTATTATTATTTTTTTTTGAAGGCTTACACAGTGAAAGTTGGAGGGAGACTAAAAATTTCATTTTTCTCTACTTTACCATATGGTATTTTCCACATCTGGGCCATTTTATGAATTATTGCATATCTTTAATAGTTGACCAAATTATATGAATTTACCATATGATTTTAAATATAGAATCACTCTCACATGATTCTACATTGCTTTGCTAGAAAACTCAAAACATTGTTTGGATGTTAAATTTTTTTTTTTTTGCCCCAAAAATCTCTATAAAATTGAAAAAATTCCACACTAAAAAAGGAGGGAGTCAAGATAAAATTAAAGGTGTCAACAGTATTCGCACTTGAAACTTGTAGAAACTATTGGAAAAATCACATCGAAACTTCTCTCCTAATTTTGACGGCTATGAATATGATAGCAAATGGGTGAATGGTTTGACACCATTAAAATTGCCTGTGCAAGTTGGCAACCCATGGTGAATGGTTGCTGCCCTAGAAAAAATGGCTTCAGCGTGGTATATGTTCTGTTGGATCAATGAAAAAGCCTGTTTCATAATTTTTTTACTTTAATTTTAATTATTTTACTTGATTTCGAATTTTGCAAAGAAAAAGTAGATTAGTTATTTTAACAAAATGAAATTATAACTTGTCCATTTATAAATTTGAATTTTCGTTTTACTTTTAAAAAATAGAGGTATTTTGAGAACTGATTGTATTTTGTGAAATGATTGTAATCAAACTTTTCAATATTGGTGCAAAATATATAAACCTTGGATATACACCATTTTTGTTGCATATGAATGTTTGTGTGCCCTTTTTATCAAAATTATAAGTTGACCTCATCTTTTTATATTTTACACCCAAACTATCTACAACCATGATTTATTTATCCTCTGCTAGAAATTATGCGCTTTCTCCACCTAATTTACCACCTTCTGTACCAGTACGGCATGTGTTTGAAAATAATCATTTTTTTTTCAACCCAACCCACTAAATGACAACCAATAAAATTAAAATAATTATTTTTTTAACCCAATCCATTAAATGACAAAAGATAAAATAATTCTAATTCTACCAAAATATCAAAAGTTTCAATTATTTAAGAGCTCTGATTTTATCTTAAAGTCTCAATTGAATAAGAGGGGAGGGAGTATAAAATTATAATATATTATTTAAAAATTAAAAATTAGACTAACCAAGGGGAAATATGTTATTTGATCACTGATTTTAAAGGAAAATTACTTTTTTAACAGAAGGACATAATCATTCTACAGAAATAGAATATAAGAATAAAAAAATCTATCTTAAAAACTATATAGACAAATTATAGATTATGTCAAAAGTTAGGATAAAAATGTAATTTTCCTTAAAATTGACTAAGTTCAGTTGTGTTGCGAGTGAGGATTAGTGTAGTTGGGAATATGCAAATGCTGACCCTTAAGTCACTGACCCTTAAATATGAGCCGTCAAATTTTAATCCAAAGAGAGCTAACCAATCAACAACAATTACGTGGGGTCCACTAACACGTGACTGCAGTGAACGTGTCTCTTCATAACGGGCTGTGGAATAAATTTACTTCCGTGTAATTATAAAGAGAAGACATCGCATCACCATCCACTGTCCACTCTTTTTTGTCCGTTTATTTCTGTTTCGCATCGCCGGCTGAGATTTGATCTTGTGAATGAGAGAGGAGCTGGTTCAAATTCCAAAATTAACCGAAACCCAAACGAATCAAACCATTACTACTTTTGTAGTTTTGATCAATTTAAACGAGTTAGCTTGTTTTTTAAATATATAGTTTTTAATTTTATACAATAAATAAATTGAACAGAAATAAGAATAAAATTATAACTAATCAGATTAAAATTTGAAAAAACAAGACTAGACCAGATGGAAATGAACCAGGCATTTGGGTTCGGTTTGGTTTGTTTAGCATGTCCTTTTCAAGCCAAACCAGAGTGAGGCCGTAAAGTTCAGTGTAGTGTAGCACTCAGTTTGTAGAAACTTTTATAAATCCTCTCCATGGACGAAGCTTGAGGTTTCGTTTCCGTTTCCGTTTCATTCTAAAACCAAAAACCACTTTTAGCTTATAAGCATGCTTTTAAGAAGTTCATCAAATTCAATCTTGGACTCGTGGCTTCCCCACACCAAAGACTTATCATCAGACCCTGATTTCCAATTCCTTCAAAGAACCAAATCAATATATTTTCACTCTCACCCTTCCACTGATGACACAGTAAAAAGAGTGATCACAGCCCAACAAAAACCCAACAAAAGTTTATCTTCAAGTTCAAATCCACCTCAGTGCAAGAAAGATTGTAATAATTTACGTCAAGAAGTAATACCCAGTTCAAATATTCACAGACTCTTGTCGAGTTCTGGGTTGGGAGAGAGAGAGACGCTGGTGGATGATAATTATGATGATGATGAGAGTAATAAGAAAGGGCTGCAGACACTAGTGATGGGTGGAGGTGGTGATAGAGGTGGTGGTGGGGGTGGCGGTTGTAGTGGTGGAAGATCAGATGGTGGAGATGGTAATGGTGGGTTTGAATTTTATGGGAATGATAGTACTGATGCTTATTATAAGAAAATGATTTCTGAAGATCCTGGAAATCCACTTTTACTTGGAAATTATGCTAAGTTTCTTAAAGAGGTTGTTAATTAAGATCTTATTTAGGTTGTATGATTAATTAATTAGTTTTAGCTAATTGCAATACTTACTTGTGCTTATAACTATTGGGTTCAGGTTAGAGGAGATTTTGTGAAAGCAGAGGAATTCTGTGGAAGAGCAATTTTGGCAAATCCAAGTGATGGACATGTTTTGTCAACTTATGCTGATCTAATATGGCACAAAGAGAGGAATGCTCAAAGAGCTGAGACTTATTTTGATCAAGCTGTTAGAACTAACCCTGATGACTGGTAATCCATTTCTTAATCATTTCTTTGTAATTGTTATTATTCTCCAAGATTTGTCTTTTGAAATAATTTTAGTAAATTTTAGTAATTAATTTCCTAATTCTTTTTTTTTTTTTTGGGCTGTGAAATTGTTGCAGTTATGTTCTTGG
Source organism: Croton laevigatus (assembly GCA_949640765.1). Taxonomy (NCBI): domain Eukaryota; kingdom Viridiplantae; phylum Streptophyta; class Magnoliopsida; order Malpighiales; family Euphorbiaceae; genus Croton; species Croton laevigatus. Next base: position 27,766 of record CATIWJ010355489.1, on the reverse strand, counting down.
TTCATATGCTAGATTTTTATGGGATGCTGAAGAAGAATCAGAAGAAGAGGAAACAAAGAGTACACCAAGGGTCTTCCATGGACCGGCCCCTGTAGCTGCAGCTACTTAATCTCTTTTCTAATGGAGATCAGCTGTATAATTTAGTTTAAAAAATAATTTCTTCCCTTTTGTAACTTGTTATGTGTTTCTATCTAAACTGTCAACTTTTTCGCTTCTGTAGTATAGCTAGACTCCTCCTTAAGAAGGTGTATGATGGAATTCTGTCATTGTAAGTGGGGAAAATTGGATTAACAGGAGCGTCTTTTTAATGATATATGCGGTATCCGAATTTGGATTAATCAGTACTCATACTTAGATGTTTAGAAATCGGGTGGGAAAAAAAAAGTAGATCTCAAATGGAGAAGCGATAGCATAGACATGCATGTTGAGAATTCTAGGATTTAAGTCAATTTATCATTTAAGTCAAGTTCATTTATTATTAATTGAGCTTATAATAAGTTAAGCTCATCTTATAAATAAAATGATTTAAGCCAGTTTGTGCCTTTCATTTACTTGACGAGTATCGACGGCCCAGTTCAGGTCCATCAGGTTACAGTAACTCGACTTTCGGGTTCAGATTGCAGCTTAATAGGCTCTGATACCATTTAGGGTCATTTTATAAACAAAATAATTTAATTCATTTTGTAGTTATCACTTGTTTTATTATTAATCTTTCATTTTCTTTATATTTAATCAATGGCATCTTTTTTTAATATTTTAATCAATGTAGAATTACCGGAGCTTTACAAAGCATGATTAAAAGAATATAAAAAGCATGATTAAAAGAATATAAAACTAGAAGATGAGACCCTAAATTAGCCTACTTACTATCACTAACTTATTTAATAGAAACAGAAACCTGAACATTGGCATCGAGAATGGTCTTACAACCAATTGAAATTTCAATAATCAAAGAATAATATGATGACAATCCCTGCTCTTATCAATGAAGATAATCTGCAGACACCTAAAAAGTTTGGTAAGCCATAATCAAATGTATATATAATAAAAAATTTTCAAGTCGTAATGTAATAATGTAAAAATTACTTTGCATTATGATTTATTGTTTAGGTTAACGATTTTATCACTTTATGCTATGAATTGTCATCGCAAATTATGAAGAAGTGTGATGTTAATTAAAATTTGCAACACCATTTGTTATTGATATCAAAATCTCTGAAAATCTGTTGAAAGGGAGAAAAAAAAAAAGTCAATGCTTTAGCCATTCAATAAACCCGCTTATGAAGAGATATTTAATCATTATTTTGCATAAGGCCTAAAACACAAATTCACACCTGAATTTTACGAGTTTTTCTGAATGAAATCTTGAACTTTCTATGTGCACAAATACACACTCCAAGTATCGATTTCTTCAGCAAATTAACAGACAGTCTTTCTTTGGAAAAGAAAATAACAGACAGTCTCTCCCAAAATAGTGAGTGAATTACACACATCATTTAGGAACTAAACTACAATTTTAAAGACCCATTTGTACATCTCCTTTAAAATCAAGGACTAAAATAGAATTTTTTCCATCTTCCTCATCCCACCCCCAATTCTCAATTCCTCCTCCACTACCACCAACTGTATTCTGACCGAACGGAACTATCATCCTCAGCCATCGTCGTTCCTCCACCACCACCATCACCAATATGCCGATCGAACTCCAATTCAATCAATTTCATAACTCAAAATCAAAATATTTATCCATCCTTCTTCAAAATCTTTTTATTTTCTTCGTAATCAAGAACCACAAACCTAAAATTTTGGAAATAATCTATACACTCATATGGTTTCCTGAAATTTTATAGAACTGTTGGGAAAGATGACAAAAAACAAATAGCTAATAAATAATATGAAACTCCCAAGATCTAACATTTTTCAGTATTGTGTAATAAAATGGACAAAAAATAATTCTGTACATTTCACTAAGAAAAAATTGATCAGAATATAATAACAATCTCACCAAATTATGGTGGCTCAACTCTCTCTCTCTCTCTCTTGGTTTTATCTCTTAAAAGGATTCTCTCTCTCTCTCTCTCTCTCTCACAAACTTATTAAGTTTGGATTTTTAAAACTGAGATTTCTTTTCCTGAGATAATATTTCAATTGAAAAATTTCGTAACTTTTTATACTAAAATTAATGATAATTTAGCTATAATTAGCTTTTTCTTTTCTTTTTTTTCTGCGTTAATTTTTTTCTTTTCTATTTCTTTTTCATGTTTCATTGTTCTTTACTTCTTTTTTTTCTTTTCTTTTCCTTCAATTAATGAGGATTTCTCATCAAATCTCCCGATCCGAATTAGGTGGTGTTGGGTGCATCAATTGTCCCGTGATTCTCAATCGAATCCGTTGGTGCTTTGTGTGAACATACGCTTTAAAACAAGGGTATGCGCCTTTTCTAACACCAATTGGTTTTAGAAGAGTTGATAGCGCTTGAGGTCTAACAGGTGGAGGGTTCCAGTAGTCTCGCTACTTTTCTGCAAAATTTGTACTTATCCTTAGGTAAGGACTTGGTTATTATATCTGAACCATTATCATCAGTACCTATTTTCTCAAGATGTAATTATTTAGACTTCAACACATCAAGTATCTAGTACTTTCTATAACTTTGATTGCCATGAAACTGCTCCCCTCTGAAAATGTAATCAGGTATCTCAAAGTAGATTTTCTGGAATCAAGATCTCCTGCCATGTCTGCATCTGTATAGCTAGTCAATTCAGGTTTTACACCTCCAAAGTATAAACTCATTTTGGAGGTACCACGGAGTCACTGCATTCCAATGCTCTCTACCTAGTTTAGATAGGAATCTACTTACAACGCTAACTGCATATGTTATGTCTGGCCTTGATCAAATTATTGTATACATCAGACTACCAATAACTGAGGAATATGGCTTATTAGCTATGTCTTCTTTTTCTTTCTCACATGTAGGACTCTACTTTGAACTAAGCTCGAAATGATTAGGAAATGTGGTAGAAACTGGTTTTGCTTTATTCATGTTAAACCGCTTTAGTACCTTCTCGATATAACTTTCTTGTGATAACCTCAATTTTTGATTTTTCCTATCACGAGATATATTCATACAAAGGATTCGTTTTATGAGTCCTAAGTATTTCATAGAAAAACTCTTGTTTAACTCTTTCTTTAACTTACTGATGTTGTCACTATTTTGTCCTACAATCAACATGTTATTGACATAGAGAAGAAGTATGATGTATTCACCATCATCAAATCTTTTAACAAATACACAATAGTCTGAAGTAGTCCTCCGATATCTATGCTTAATCATAAAGGAATCAACTTTTTGTACCATTGTTAAGGTGCTTGTTTAAGTCCACACAAGCTTTTTTTTCAACTGACATACCAAATCTTTTTTTTCTTTGAATTTGAATCTTTCTCGCTGTTCCATGTAAATTTCTTCGTGAAGAAAAGCTGTCTTTACATCTAGCTATTCGATTTCGAGATCTAGGCTTGCAGCCAAACTGAGTACTACCCATATGGATGACATCTGCACTACGAGCGAAAAACTCTCTTCAAAGTCAATTCCTTTCTTCTGATTGAAACCTTTCACAACTAGCTTTACCTTAAATCTAGGTTTAGAGTTGTTTTCTTCCGTCTTGAATCAATACACCCATTTGTTCTTAAGTGCTTTTCTACCTTTTGAAAAGTTCACTAGGTCACATGTATGGTCTCATGCAGAGATTGTATCTCTTCATGCATAGCTTGCAACCACTTATTTTGTTGATCATAAGTTATTGCTTTTTCATAACATTCTGGTTCTCCCTTATCTCTTAGAAGAATGTAATCATTTGGAGAATACCTACTAGAACGTTTCCATTCCCTGGTTGATCTTCTTGGTTAGAATTCGACCACTAGTTCTTCTTAGGCTTGTGCTTCTTGCTCCTCATCTACTACATCATCTATTATACCATCAGTTATATGATAATTAGCCATATCATAATTAACTAGTTCGTTTATAATAGGATCACTAGCTTGATCATTGCATTTATTTTGCTCGTAATTAGTTTCCAGTATGGGTGCGCAAAAATCGAACCATCCAATTAACCCGACCTAACATATCCGACCCGATGTGATCGGTTCGGTTTAGTCGGATTAATAGGTTTTGTTCAGTTTGATAATTTAACAAAAAAATTGGGTTTCGAGTTATTCGATTTAACCCGAATAATGACTGACCCGACCAAAAAACTAATTAATATAACCTAACATATATACTGCTCTAACCCTATCAACACTCCGCCACCCTCTCTTATTCTTCTTCTCTCTTCTCTCCTTCAACTTCATCTTTGTCTTCTCTCCGTTGCCACCACCACCTATTCTCTGTCACCACGACAATTTGAATTTCAGGAGGATACAGATAGGTGAGTTCAAATCGAAAAGAAAGGAGAGAGGAGATCGAAAGGGGTCTGGATCAAAGAACCCAAAGAGGGTTTTGACCGGAGGGTTCACAATTAGAGACTCAAAATCGACAGTAAATCATAATCGGAGAAACAAAGGTGAAATGGTGTATGACGGAAAAGGCAAAACAACAAAAACAAGACAAAATCAAAAAAAGGTTCCGATTAGAACCCTGGCAATCTGCACTTTGAAGGGCCTGTGTAAACGAAGAAAAATGACAGTGCTTAACCGGAGAATAATAATCGAGAATGAAGGAAATTAGCAAGTCACGATCGGAAACAAAGAAGGAACATGGGATCTCTTACCCTTTGATCAATTAATTAGGAGCTCATCACCGAAAATTGCAAAATCGATTGAGGAAGAAAAGGAGAACACCCATTGATTTTCATATGTTAAATAAAGAATAAGGCGGAGGCAGTCCAGAAAAGAGTTAGTGATTCACCACTGTAAATAGTAGCAGAGGCAGTCCCGAAAATAAGAAGGAAGGAAGTAGAACAAAGGAACACCAAAGAGCAACAAGAACACAGAGCCCAATGTCAATTTAGAGCAAACTAGTCCAGAATAGCAATAGCAGAGCTAAATGTTGGCATCTTGGCAATCTTCAGGTAAGAAATTCAGTGCATTTCTGTTTTTAAATTTCTATCTTTTGATTTTTGTTTAATTATGTTGAAATTGCTATGATGTTGATGATGGTGAATTAAGATATTATTTGCATTTGGAATTTGAGATGATAATTGTGATTTATTATGAGATTTAATTCGTTTGGGCAAGCTGATTATTATTCTTTTGTTCATGGGTGTTTGGGTAATTCGGGTTAAAGGGATCGGGCCCCGAATATTTTCGGGTTGTTCGGGTAGGGGCTTGAAATAATTTTGGTTCGGTTGAAGGTGGGGGAGAGGTGTAATTTTGGGTCTCAGGTTGTTCATGTTCAGTTCAAGTTGACTCAAACCTGACCGATGCACACCTTTAGTTTCCAATGGAGAAGGAATTGGATCTAAATTAGCTGGATATTCTTTAGGATTACTAGGTTTATCACCTCTTCGAATGTCTTCAATGTTCTGATCTTCAAAGAAGACAACATCTCTACTCCTAATAATCTTTCTAGCTATATGATCCCATAACTTATAACCAAATTCTTTATTCCCATATCCCATTAAGATACATTCTTTCGATTTTACATGGAGCTTAGATCTCTCATCTTTAGAAATATGAACAAAAGCTCTGCAACCAAAAACTTTCAAATGATTATGGGAAACATCTTTTCCCGTCCAGAATTTATTCGAAACATCACCATTCAAAGGTGCTGAAGGAGAAAGGTTGATTAGATCAACTGCAGTCATGAGGGCTTTACCCCAAAAGCTTTTAAGCAGCTTGGCATAAGATAACGTTGTTCTTATTCTTTCAATAATTGTTCTATTCATTCTCTCAGTTACGCTATTATGTTACGGAGTCTTTAGAATAGATCGTTCATTCCTGATTTGATTACTTCTACAATAGGTTTGAAATATCCATATATATTCTCCTTCGTTGTCGGTGCAAATACACTTCAAGCTTCTGCTAGTTTCTCGTTTAATGCTAGCATGAAATTGCTTTGATCCTTTGTTCTAAGTGCATAAGCCCATACCTTCCTGGAATGATCATAAATGAAGGTAACAAAATATCTTGCACCACCAAGAGTATTAACAGTCATAGGACCACAAACATCATAGTACACAACATTCAATACATTAGGTTTTCTTTGTGCATGACCATGTTGAAATGAAGCTCTATGCTACTTTCTAGCCAAGTAATATGTGTATGGTTTTAGAGTCATGCCTTGCTTCATCCCTGTCAATGCCTCTTTTTTAGCTAGAATTTAGAGACCTTTCTCACTTATATGATAGAGCCATTTGTGCCAGAGCTCGATTAAGTCTTCTGCAATAGCATTTACATACCCATTACTAACTTTAGCATATGTCATGTATAAGGTGTTGTCCTTCTTCCCTCATGCTATGATAAGAGAGTTCTTACTGAGTTTCCATTTTCCTTCAGCAAAAACATTGGTGAATCCTTTATCGTCAAGTAATCTAGTAGAGATTAAATTGAGACGCATGTCTAAAACATGTCTCATATCCTTGAGGACCAAGTGACAACCTGTGTTAGTTTCAAGGAAAATATCTCCTCTTCCTACGATCTTGTACAATTTTTCATTTTCCATTCTTACATTACCAAAATCTCTATTGCTGTAAGATATAAAGAAGTTCCCTTTATGAGGTGACATGAAATGATGCACCAGAAACTACTATCCAGCATGTATCTTGAGAGAAAAAATTAATGAAACTATCACCACATAAAATAATTACATCATTTCCACCAGAGGTAGTTGTAGTTGTGTGCCTGGCATCACTATTTTCATTACCTTTATCTTGTTCTCGCTTAAATAGTTTGTATTATCTCTTCATGTGGCCTGTCTTGCCACACTGGTAACATTCTAGGTCCTTTCTTATCTTGAACCTCCCTCTCGAACCATCTCTTGACTTACCCGTTGACTTTTCTCGCTAATGAAATTTTCTACTACTGGTCCTTCCACGATACTCTGAGACGAGAGCTTCTAACTCGGCTACTCCACCTTGTTCTTTCCTCCTTGCTTCTTTATTGAACATAATATCTTTGACTATGTCCAATGTAAGAACGCTGTTATGGAGCTGAATTGCTTAAAGATACCACTAATGTATCCCAGCTATCAGGCAATAAGCTGAGTAACACTCATGCTTGTAACTTATCATCTAGCGTCATATTCATATTCGTTAATTGGTTGATCAAATCTTGAAAGTCACTAAGATGCTCTGTAATACTTCGACCATCTTTGAACTTAAGATTTACCAACCGTTGGATAACCGATGCTTTATTTTGAGTGGTCTTCCACTCATACATGGATGACAATTTTGTCCATAGTTTATATGCATCTATCTCTTGTGCCACATGATGGAACACACTTTGATCCACCCATTATCGGATTTGTCTAATAGCTTTTCTATTCAAAATGCTCCATGCATAGTCTGACTTCTCTTCTGGTTTTTGTCCCACCAATTAAAGGGGCTCATACAAATCCTTGCAATAAAGGATATCCTCCATTCTTGGCTTCCATATGGAGTAATTGGATGCAGTCAATTTTAGCATTGTAGTTGATGATGATGATGACTCCATCTTAAATTGCACAAGAAAATTTTTTAAACCGAAGCTCTGATACCACTTGTTAGGAAAGATGACGAAAAACGAATAGCCAATAAATAATATGGCACTCCCAAGATCTAACTTTCCCAGTCTTGTGTAAATAAAAAGGGCAAAAAATAATTCTGTATATTTCACTAAGGAAAAATTGATCAGAATATAATAATAATCTCACCAAATTATGGTGGCTCAACTTTCTATTTGTTTTATCTCTTAAGAGGATTTTCTCTCTTTCTCTCACTTTCTCAAACTTATTAAGTTTGGATTTTTAAAACTGAGGTTTCTTTTCCTAAGATAATATATCAATTGAAAGATTTCATAACTTTTTATACTAAAATTAATGCTAATAATAGTTTAGCTATAATTAGTTTTTTCTTTTTTTTTCTCCATTATTTTTTTTCTTTTCTATTTCTTTTTCATGTTTCCTTGTTTTTCTCTTTACTTCTTTTTTTTTCTTTTCTTTTCCACCAATTACGGAGGATTTCTCATCAAGAACATGGATAAGTTTCAATTTTCTGGGTTTTGTTTAACTCTTTTGCACACAAATATTAAGAAGTAGAACTTAAAATTGAAACTTTTTCTTGTTAAACAAAACCCATAAATAAAAACTGAAACTTCCAGTACGAAAACTAAAAATACCAAATCCTCTAGCCATCGCCCACAGCTCCTTCTCTGGCCGAAACCTCTTGTAGTCTAATGAACGTTCCGATCAGTAGGAAGGTTCAATTCTCCTCCTTTTTAGAACCAAGAAAATTAATTACCTAAAATTTTGTTTTTGGTTCTTTATTTTGAAGAGAAGAAATGGTTTTGAAACGAGTTTTTTATTTTTGATTTTGAAGAAAAGAAAAGGTGTTAAAGATGGGTTTTTGATTATTGATTTGGAAATCTTATAGGTTTAATGTAAGAATTATATAGAGTTAGAGATGGGAAGGGAAGAAATTGTGAGGGAACGAAGTTGGATGAGGAAGGATATGGAAAAATTCTATTTTGGTCTTTAATTTTAAAAGATATATACAAATGGGTCTTCAAAATTACAGTTTGGTCTCCCAAATGGCTTGTGTAATTCATGTCTTATTTTGGGAGAGGCCATATGTTAATTTACTAAAGGAATCGATACTTGAAGTGTGTATTTGTGCACACGCAAAGTTCAAAATTCCATTCGAAAAAACTTGTAAAGTTCAAGTGTGAATTTATGTTTTAGAGGTTTTGCAAAAATGAATGTGAACGAACAGTATAGAGCCATTGCTTGAGTTGATTTGATTAATTTTCAGATGATTTTGCCATTTTGCCTCAAAGTGAAAACAGCAAAATGAGCAGTGGCCAATGAAAGTTTTACCGATATACATTCATGCATAAGATAAAATTTTACCCAAATTTTGACCCCTAGGTAGTAAGTTGTAACATACCTGACCACTTCTTTAATTTATAATGGGGAAAGGAATAAACTTTGATTTAGTTAACAATAAAGATACTAACACCAAATTTTAATTTGAGTTGCCGAAATTTAATATGACATGCCATTTATACGAATAATTATTTAGGCCATGTCACTTTGCCGAGTTGGATTTCCATTAGGTCCACTTGACATAGGAGGAATATCACTATATAGTATAGGTGATAGAAGTATGATTTTTTTTTTTTGGGATAATCTAAAAAAACTCTCTATGTTTTACGCCTTCCAACATTTTCCTCTCTGTCTTTATTTTTTCCGACTAAAAACTCTCTGTTTAATTTTTTGGTTGACATTTTCCTTCTTCTGTCTATTTTTTCCGTTAAAATAACAGAAAAATGACCAAAATGTAATTTTTATAGGCCCTTTTACAAAAATGAAGAATTAAAAGACTGAATGGAAATTTTGTCTTCTTCTTCTTCCTCCTTCAGATGCCCAGCCGCCATTGCCACCGTTCGGAAGCTACGGCCGCCATTCTGCCGTTACACATTTTTTTCAATCCGGCAGCAGATCGGGAAAAAGAATACCACCATCGAAAAGCTCATGTTTTAGGGATTCTAGATTAGCTATCAAATCCACCATCCGACCACCGGAGTGGTCGAAAAAGTAAAAAGAAAATTCTAAAATTTCGCACCGAAAAATTGAGAAACACCGTGTCCTTCTTTGTTCTCTTCTTCTTCCTCTTATCTAGATGAACCAGCCACGATGAAGCTTCTTCGCCCAAAGGATGAAGATGAACCACCCACAACGAAGCTTCCGATGTCGCCATTAACTCGGGTTCTCCGACATAGATTTTTTGAGTTTGGTAATTGATGGACCGAACGATGAAGTCACCGACGTAAGGAAGAGTAAGGTTGTTGTCATTTTGAAGACCGAAAGGGAAATAGCCAGATATGTTTGTTCTCATGTTCAGACCATTAATGGCGGAGGTTGAAGCAGTGGAGGTGGCGGCTTTCCTGTTTGACGCAGATTTTCGGTGGTGAAGTGTAGTTTTCGCAGGAAGAGGATAGAAAAATTCCAAAACAGTCCCTCACTTTTTTAGTTTTTTAAAATAGTCCGTAAAATTATATTTTGGTCTTTTTTTTGTTATTTTAACGGAAAAAAAGACAGGAGGAGGAAAATGTCAACTAAAAAATAAAACAAGGAGATTTTAGTCGGAAAAAATAAAGACAGGGAGGAAAATGTTGCAAGGTGTAAAATATAGGGAGTTTTTTTAGATTATTTTTTTTTTTAACAATGCGGTAGAAGTAAGTTCAAATTTATTTCTTTCTTCTTCCCTTCAATCTTGGAACGAGAATTTCAATTCCCTTATTTTTTTTCTTTACTATTTTTCTCTAATTTACAAAAGTTTAGGTCATTGTGTTATGTCTAAAATAACATATAATTCGACCATTTCTAATAGTCTAAAATCGAGGAGAAAGAGACTGTCATTCTCTCTTCAATTAGACTGATTTAAAACAATTATATTTATGTTTGTTATTTATTGAGATTTGAGAATGTGTATCTAATGTATAAAAACTGGGCTGAATACATGGCACATAGGTTAGTTTACACAAGTCTACATGGATTGTAAACTCGATCTTTTTTAGCACCGATTCTATTAAGTATTAAGATCTAGTGTTAGTCCATTTTTCTTATGAATACAAGGGTTAAAATTTGGGTTCCATGAATGAAATTTACCTTTGCAGCTTGTGTTGGTATATACATACACAGCCTTGTATATACATGCTTGTAGGTGTATATACCAGTTAAAATACATAATATATGAGAGATTCTAAATATGTGGCCTGCAGGGTTTGAATAGGCCGTCACTACATTTCCCTTTCTGTTTAGTCCATTCTATTCTATCATGATAAGCTTTTCACTTATTGTTTTTGTTTCATTTCTGTTCTTTGGTTACTTTATGTTGTCTTTAGTTATTATTAGGTATGGGCTACTCCGAGATAATACGTCAACATTCCAACTTCTTTTTTCCCAATAGAAACACTTCTAATGAAACATCTTATTGAGAAGATTAATTAAAATAATAATAACATACGTGAGGTCCTTGCTTAGTGCTTATCATCAACATATGTACACAAATCTTTGGAAAATTTAAAATAACAGAGAAATTTCTATATTTGATAGAGGTATTATTATAAAATGTGTATTTAAGTCAGCAAAAGGAACATATGCTAATGTGTATGAAAAATTGAGAAAATCATATGCTTTTTCTGACGCATAAGCAAATACTAAGAGTGTCAAAAACTTGATAGAAGTATCATTCATGGTCAAAAAAGCAAATGAACGTGTTCAATGTCGATGAAACAAATGGATGCACATTATAAGAATTTGTGCTCAACTTGGCAAGGAAAATAGATTGATGAAAAAAATGGTGTGCAAAAAGTGCAAGAGTGCATGGATTTAATAAAAATACTGGACCAACAATGAAAATTGAGAAAAAAACTGAGTAAAAATGAAAAAATGGGTTTTTTAAGAATTAAATTAGGTTAGATTGAAATTTGAGGAGTTGATAATTTAAATCCCCTCATTTCGCTGCTCAAATTGATTGAGCCTAATTATGCTCACACAACACAGTAACTTAAAATTTTGAGATAGCGAGCATTTTAAAGTACTTGGCGCACAAAATTTGAAATTGCCCGCATTTTAAAGCATATGTATGGCAGACCAATTTTTTTTTGAGGCACATTTTCATTCTCCAAATTGCTATCATATTCTCTACCTTGATCTTGATGACATCATCACACCTCATTGTCTCTTCTCTCTTTTCACTAGCAATCCTTCGACTTATAAAGAGGGGTAAAACGAATGAAGATGTTGCAAATGAGTTAAAGAAGGTTTTATATAATGGGTGCAACCCTTAGAAAGTGCACACCTTTGTTGAAAGCCAATTGATAAATTGAGAAGTTTGCATACCAAAAAAAAATTAAAGAATGCACGAATCGTATATAACCATTTGGCCTAGTAGCTGAGTGTGGTGTCTAACGACTTTGAGGTCATGGGTTCAAATTCTATTGTGAACAAGGAAGTATCCCAGTGGTAGGTAATCTCCTTACCAAGATCCAGCTTTGTCAAAAAAAAAAAAAAATATATATATATATATATATATATATAACTCACCTAATAAAAATGTCAAATGTTGAATAAAAAAGAACCGAGGAAGGCGGAAAAAATTTTGAAATTTAAGGTTTCTTCAAAATTCAAATTAGATTAATTTCAATTGGGGTAGTTGAAAATTTAAAATATCAACTAATCCTGGGATCAAATTCATGACTATTTTACTTTTATTTCTTTGTGAAAAGCCAAATAAGGTTGAGAAAATGATTTTTTTTTTATTTCTTCTGAATATTGGGGTGAATCTACTCAACTAATGGTTGACGTGAATGTTAATTGTTGATTTGCTAGGTAAATTATTGAGAGGACAAATTTGTGGAATATTATCAGAATTTATATAAAAGTTTGTTAATTTCTTTTTGAAAGCCCTCCTATTTTCCAGGCTTCCCACGATTAATCTAAACCCGATCCAGATTAGACACTGCAATAGTTTATAAAAGCATTTCTAATGTAGCTGCGAATTGTATATGACTGTGCCATAATTATGAAGATCCTTAAACAATCAATTTAAAAATTATATCTTTAATGCACCACCCTAAAAGAAAATTTTCTTGATCCTCCCTGATGGAGTCAATTTCCAATGTAATAAACTGAGAACCTGATTATTAACATTCTTGAGATTATGATTAAAATCACTCAGGCCTGTTAATGCTCAGCTAATTAATTGTTCTATAATGATTACAGTTGTTTTAACAGTGGTTATCTATATGTTGTAAATAAGTTGAGCTGAACTACCAGCAATAACGTTGGCAGTTCATCCTTTCCGAATATGATCCACTCAAAAGCTTATAGACAGAAGAGAATACTCATAAAGCAAATGACCATATTCAATATCAGCAACTTGAGGACAGTTCCTCAAAATTAGTTGTTTTAACAACATCTAACTGTTTTAATACTTGGGTAGTTGTTAGTGTAACACTCTTAGCTCCGACGGCAGTTGTCCAAGTTACCTTAACCCTGGACTACTGCTGACCGAGCTAAGGGGCGTTACAGTTAGAGTAGTTTTTCTTACTTGTTACCAGACAAAATCTTAAGAATTTGTACCTTCTTTAGAGCTTCATATAACAGCAATTGTCTGAAAGCTTCATTACTTGTCATTATGCAGGTTACATTTGATTAGAACATAATATAGTCAAATTTCAGAATTTCCATGCTGATTGAGAACATATATCTATGCTGTAAGCACCAGAAACATAAAAATAATAAAAAACAAAGCATCACAAAACCTGGAATTCATCTGTCTGCTCCTGTCATCTTGGGCCGGAGATCTGATTATCTGACAGAAATGCACCGCTAGTTTCATCAATAAAGCCGGAAGATGAAGTTTCTTTGCTGCTCCCTTTGATGAACCTTGAGAAAGACCTATTACTTGACTGGGAAGAAATTGGAGGATCAGGCACTTCACAAACACCTTCAAACATTTGTACCACTTTACTCATCGGAGGTCTTAACTGCATGTCTTCTTGTATGCACCATAATGCAACTTTTATTGCTGTTAAAATCATTTCGTCATTCGCATCAATGTCCAGCCTAGGATCAATAATTTTTCTCAACCTTCCTTCTTCGAACATCTTGAACGAATAAGACGGGAAATGGGATTTCTCCGAAGTTTCTGTTGCTTCGTAATTTTTCCTTCCTCCAATTATCTCAAGCAAGACTATGCCATAGCTATACACATCACTTTTCTCGGATATAGGATTGTTGGTTATCCATTCTGGTGCAAGGTACCCTCTCGTACCCCTCACTGTAGTGTAAACGAGACTGTCTTCTCGGTGTATTAGCTTCGCTAAACCGAAATCTGAAACTTTAGCAGTAAAATTATCATCTAGAAGAACATTTTGAGGTTTTATATCACAGTGTACAATCTTCACCTCACATTCTTCATGGAGATAAGCTAGACCTTTCGCCATGCCTAATGCAATATTGAATCTTGTATTCCAGTCTAACAAAGTGCTTTCTTCATTATTCTTGAAGATCCATTTGTCTAAAGACCCCTTTCTCATGAACTCATAAACAAGAAGCCGATGAGATCCTTCAGCACAAAAACCTTTGAGCTTCACCAAATGCACATGATGGACACTACCGATGATACTCACTTCAGCTCTAAACTCTTTCTTCCCTTGCCCAATTGATTCTAATTTTTTCACAGCTAATTGAGTTCCATCTTGCAGCACACCAAGATAGACTGAGCCAAACCCTCCTTGCCCCACCTTATTGGAGAAGTTTTTAGTTGCTTTACAAAGATCACCAAAGCTGTAGCGAGCAGGCATTCCTGAAAGACTCTCCCAGAAATCATCATTTTCAGAGTTTTGAGGAAATTCCAGGAATTTGCTTCTTTTACGGTAATACCTTATCCCAAAATAGATCAAACAGGCAATTGCCAATAATGTTGCGATAGCAATTACTGCGATCAACAAGGTCTCTTTTCCTCCATTCATCCTGCTGCCCGAATTTTTCTCACTTGTTGACACTTTCAAAAATGAAATATAACCAGAAGAAGCCTCCTGGCTCCGAGTCAAGGTTCCTATTTGATCAAACATAAAGCACTTTCCAGTACTTTCTCCAAAGAACAAAACTGTGCAAGAACAGTTCCCAAGACAAGCTTCTTTACAAGAATTCAAATTGGGTTTGAAGAGAGGTGTAACAAACCCCAGTGCAAAATAATCAAGCCTCTCACCAACATAGATAAGTTCAACCGAAGTTTCTGAGTCGTTACAGGTTGAGGCCACCGGAGGTTTGCAACCGAATTGTGAGTTAAGTTGGTTTGGACATTGACACCAATTGTCAAAATAGCAAACATAGTATCGGTCACAAGGCTCAGGAACACTGCAAGAACTTTGTGGTATTTTAGTTGCCTCAAGGGTGACTGACCTTCCTTTCTGAAGATTATAGAACCCAATTGCACCATCAGAGCCTAATTTGACAGCCCAAGTAGCATTTGAATCTGATTTATCAGAAAATATAAACTGCCAAAGCAAGACCCTTCTTTGATCATAGAAATTCCAAGAATTGGACATCAAAGACACAGAATGAACCTTGCCATTAACACTACTATTGGTTTTCCGGGTATCATTTTCCAGCGACCAGTATACTTGCGGAGTTCTGTATCCTGCATACAATACCAAATCCCCAGACATAATTTCAAGATATGTATTCAAGTTATTTTTATTTGGGAAACTTTTAAGTCTCATTCCTTGTACAAATTCCTGACCCGGCAAGAGTGTATCGGTAGGGTGGCTAAAACTCTGCCAAAGAATGAATCCATTGTTGCCAAGCAACAACAAGTTGCCCGAGTCCATTAACGCCATGGAAGTAACTGTTTTTCCACTTGTATCCGTCGACCAAGCTAACTCATCTCCCTTTTGCAAATAAACATTCCCATTTTTTACAAACACAAATTTATCAAAACCACTAACCAAAGAACCTCTATTAGCAGTCCAAACAACTTGGGCACTTTTCATGTGCATAACAACTAGCAAATAAGATCGCGCATCAAGTGCAGTATAGAATCCCAAACCAAAAGTTGAATTTTCAGATCGTAAGAAAATTCCGTTGGTCTCTGTCCAATCCCGTTGAGATGCTTGAAAACCAGGATATATATGTCCTATATTCACCTCAATACAAATACTGGCTTTGAAAACCAGAAATAGACAAAAACACAACTCTCTAAATTGAAACAAACCCATGATCTCAATCTATCTTTTAATGTGCCAATTCAATAAAATCTACCAATCTGTATCCAAAATTTCGCACAAAGATTCATTTCCACTAAAAAAATTCAACAACTTTGAGCGGGCAACAAAAAAAGTACTATTTGGGTTTTGCCTCTATTTGTCTAATTGCAACTGAAACATACCCACCAAAAGGTATGAGCTTGAAGTGAAAAAAAGAAGGTAGTGCCACATAAAGCAAGGACAATATGTAAAAATTGTGTGAAAGTGATAAAAAATACAGGCGTGCTAAAGAAAAAGCAGAGCTTTATCAAATATTATATGACCGAAAAGAAAGAAAAAGACGAACAGCCCATTGTAGAGACGAGGGGACTGATAGCTAACCTCAGTTGTCGGAATTTTCTTGATTTATTTGACACGAAGTAGAGAGTTGTATAGAGAGGATGAATCTGTGTTTTTTCCTCCATTCTCTCTGCATAGACAATTTGTCCAAAAAGCTAGAGAGAAAAATTTAGCACTTTAGTTGAGCAGGTGAGATATCTCGTGTGTTAGAATTTGTATCCCACGTCGCATTTGTATTGGTTTGTTATGGTGTATATATGTGTATTGGACATCCTCTCATCTTGAGTTAGCTTTTGGTGATGAGTTCTACCCAAAGCCCATTTATCATGGTATCAAAGCCTTGATTTTGGAGCGATGGTGGGTTTAGACCAGTCCCATTTTTGACACGTTATGCGTGAGGGAGGGTGTTAGAGTTTGTATCCTCGCATTTGTATTGATTTGTTATGGTGTATATATGTGTATTGGACACCCTCTCATCTTGAGCTGGCTTTTGATGATGAGTTCTACCCAAAGCCCATTTATCATCGTGATGTACTGGAAAATTGTGTTGAACCCAAGTCTTCTCTTTTCTTTTGACTTTTTTTTAAACATTTCTGCTTTCTTTTTTAAATTGGTTTAGTAACATTCAATCAAGAACAGGAAGTCTGACGCAATCACTATCTCAGTTACTTACGTAACAGAGTACACTCTTTTTTTCCTTTCAAATAAACACAAACACTCAAGTGTCTATGTTTTCTTTTCATATAACAGAATTTTTTCCTTGTTTTCGCTTGTATAATACTATCTCCGTTTTTCTCATATCTTTACATTCACTATTTTACCAATACCAATATAAACATACTTTTTACCAATACCAATACATAAATAATAATAAATAATTACTAACCCTTTAAAAACTTACTTTTTCACTAATACTAATAAAATAATAATAATAAACAATTATAAAACTTACTATAAATAGAAATGTAAACAACTCAAAAAAACATCCAAAAACGGAAATGTAAACATATCATGAAAACGGAGGTAGTATAAAAGTTTGAGTTAGACTTAATAAATTAGAATTCTCACATACTAGTATAAGTTATTTTTTGAATTTGCTGGTTTCGCTTCCTCTTTTTAGTAAGTATGCTTCAATTCCCGCTCTTGGAATTCATATCTTACCAGGATTGGCACATATAAGTTAGTTGGACTTATTTTTACCGGAGGTACTCCAACTTTAATTGTTGCTTTAGCCATTGTAACAAAAGTATATTTTTAACTTCAGTTTGTAACATAAAAGTATTCTAACTTAGAGCATCCGCAATCCACCCTTCATTCATATTAATCTCAATATAATAATAGAGAGTTAGTTCCTAAATTTTGGCTCCAACCCACTCTCTATGTTCCAAAAAATAAAATACAGAGTGACTATCACTCTCTATTTATAGAGAGTCACAGTGACTCTCTACTGCATTTTGCAATTAATGACATTTGAAGTTCCAATAAAATGGAGGGGAATTAATAGAGAAAGAGAAAAACAAATTGATAATATTTTTTTTAGAAAAAACAAAATAAAAAATTATTATAAAGAGTATATTGGAGTTGAAAATTTAATCTTCATAATCTACATGTTAGATGCTCTTCATAATTTAAAAGATGATCTGTAAAAGAAAGAGCACCATTGGGGTTGCTCTTATAAAAGTGTAATAAAGAAAATGTATCTCTAACTAATTTTTATATCGCCAATAAGTCATAAGGACCAAAATATAATTTTAGCTAAATTATTATTATTATTATTGTTAAAGTCATTATTTTTTATATTGCTAAAACATCAATAAATTACAATATATACAATTTTCAAAAAAAAAAAAATACCATGATATACAACAATACAATTTACCATTTGGAAAAAAAAATGTTAAATTTATATTTCTTTTCACTCCTGACGTAATACACTAAATTAATAAAATTTCTAAAAAATAATTAAATAGGAATATATTATAATACACAGAAAAATATTAAAATTGTTCAAAATATTAAAAATTTTAAAATTTTATTAATCCGGTGTATAAAATACTCCATATTTTGAGGGTATTTTCACCGGAGGTACACTCCATATTATTTCCAAAATAATAATAATAATAATAATAATAATAATAATAATAATTACCTATTAGTAACTATAATATTTATCTATTGATTAGATATAATATTTAAATTTTCTATTTAAAATAATTAATTTATTACATTATGATTTGAATTAAAATATTAAATGTTATTTATAATTTTAATTATTTAATTAATTAAACTTATTATTATTCTTATTATTATTATTTAATAAAAAATTATTATAAAAAATACAATTTATTCAGTTTTAAAAAATAATATCAAGTTAGAGGACTAAAATGAAAAATACATCTTTTTTCTAAAGTTTATGTACCTCAGGTGAAATTTTGCTAAAATTACATTTTGATTCTTATGACCTGTTAGAGGCCTTAAAACCGGCTACGGGTGCCTTTTTGTTACAAATTAAAATTTGAGTACCCTTTTGTTATAATGTCCATAGTTAAGGTACTTTTTGTGAAAATAAGCCAACTTTTTAAAAATAAAAAGTATAATTAGGTTAAAAGTTGGCCAAACACATCTTGAGACTCTTATGCTATAAAAGTTTTTTTTTTATTAAGCCCCTCATTAAACTAGTGACTCTATTAAGCCCTTAAACTATATGCGTGATATTTAAAAACCCTTTATTAAACTGAACTAACAGCACGTGCATTACATGGAAAAGATGCGTGATTACCTCTTCCACTGTGCTTTGGACCCAAACAAAATTGAATTAAGTCAAAACACAGTCATTTTAACTTTTTTTTCTTTTTTGAGAATATTGTCATTTTAACTTTTATCCTAAAGAGAATTTAAATACAGGAATTTTTGTTACAACATTAACTGTTAATTCCTTTATAATACAATAACAAGAATTTTCTCCAATTTCTTATGCTTCCCTCTGGTTATAATCCCTAAACCTGTAATTGTATGGGTTAATTTGGATCTCAATATGAAGCCCATTTGATGCCACAAATATCTGCAGAAAATTTGATCTCAAGTGCAATTCCTATACTATAAAATTCTCATCCACGTACCTTTCTAGCTCTGTGAAAAAAAAAATGATAAAAATAACCAAAGCTCTCTTCTACTTCTTCATCATCGGATGTTGAAGAACATGAAGTGTCGCTTCATCCATTGAAGCCATAATTTTATTGAGTATCACTCAGTAGTGAGGAAGGGATCAAATAGTGATTTTGAATTCGAATAATAAGAATTTTAGATCTGTTAATTACACAAGGAAGCAACCGGAGCAAGAATTGCAACAACTCAGCTATAAGAAACCTTTTGTTGTCTTTCTTCTTCGCAAAATTTCTACTTTTTTTATTTTCTAATCATTCCTAGGGTTAGGAGTAAAAAATATGTTGTTTTTAATTACACAGGTAGCTCATATAAAATGTTCTGACATTTCTCAATGTTTCATGCGACTCCAGTTTCGCATTACACGCTCCGGCAGAAGCATGACGGAAGGGTTTTTGTGAAATACATGATTTTATTATAGGGGCTTATTAAGTCTATTACTATATTCAGGGGCTTTATAAAAAAATCATTAATAGTAGAAGGGCGTCTAAATGTGTTTGGCCTCAAAAATTCATATTTTAACTTTTAACTCTTAGAAAGGTCATATTTATTTTGCTTACAAAATGTTTATAGCATGTTTATAATTTATTTATAAACTATTTATATTTTTGTATAACTAAAAATGGATATTTTTGTATTAAAATTTAATGGAGTATTTATCTCAAAAAAATTTTTAAAGTTTCTATTGATTCTATTTTATTTATTATCAATAATTTTAACTAATTTCTATTTTATTTATTTTTAATATGTTTCAAATTAATTTTTTATTAAAATTGGAACATCGATAAGTTCTAAATCAATTTTGTTTTCATTAAAATCTAAATCAGTATGTTCATGCGTTTCTTTGGCATTTCCGATCCAACACAACCAAATTTTACAGGAAACGATGTAAATTCATTATACATTTTTACACCAAAATAAATATTTATTTTATATTGTATTATTTAAATTTTATTTATTTATTTCATAAAACCAATCTTTTTCTTTTTTTTAATATTCATCCCATACAAATTTATAAATAAATGTGAAATATTATTTTGATGTTATTTAATGAACATTATTTAACAACATATATATTTTATAATTGTACTTTTCTTTTGTTATGGTTATAATTTTTTATACAACTATAAAATATAATAAAATTAACTTCCAATTTTATATGAAAATAATAATATATAAAAATAAAAATTGAACACCAAAATTAAAGTGTAAATTTAATATTATAAGGATGTTAAAAAATAACTAAAATTATTAGGGACCTAAATGAAAAATTAAAATTTATAATATACTATTAAATTTAAAGTTTTATATAAAAATAATAAAATATGCATTAGTAATTATGGTGATGAATAGTGTTACATCAAATTGAGTATAGTACTATTCTCCAACACCAAATTGGTAAATTGATGTAAATATTGGTGTTGGACTGGAGAAAACAATACCAAATTTTACACGAAAACTAGGATTTCGACTTGGTGCTGAAAATGTTGTTGGGTGAGAGATGATCTTATTTGATTTTCTTAGTTCAAGATACAAAATGGGGATTGTTGGTCCAAATTTTAATGTAAATTCATTAGAACTCATTTTGTAATAATTTAACCATCGCATGATTTTTAAAAGTGAATATATTATTTTGTAGGTATGTGGTTGTAAATTCATTTCTCTTTTTTAACATCCAGATGTGTACAGAAATATTCAAACTCAGTCCGTTAGATTCGAGGGCAAAGGTCTTACCACCATCTTGCTGGCTCCCAACCCCTACTTTCTATTGCATAAAAATAAGGTTAGATTTACCACAAACTATAATTTTATTTGCAATTTGAAAAGTTTCTTTCATAAGGCCAATATTCAAACATACAACTTTTTCATGATCGATAAACAAAAAGGCTTTAATGCAGGGATATGTATGTGATTGACTGGCAAGTTTTATCTTCAATTAATCACCATAACAACTACAAAAATCATCAATGTAAAATTTGGCTGCTACTTCTATTTCTATTGATGGCTGCCACACAAAACTTTTAACTATTTCCGTTCTTGTTTGCTATAAGAGTTTGCTTTATTACCAATAGTAATCCACTAATCATGTTATCGATAGTAAAAATAATAGTGTCCGTGATGGTTGTTTTTAGAATATAGTCATCAGTTGAAGAAAAAAATCATTTACTTAAGGCCAATAAAACAAGATCCTCACTTTTGTAATTTATAGAAGATGGAGAAGCAGGAATTCCGAATGAAAAGAAAGGGAAAGAGGAATCGTTGGTTTTTTTTTTCTTTTTAATAATTATTATAATTACTTTTGACGGTTGAACAGTGATTTTGAACACAAATTTGTAATTCTCTCATCATGTCTGACGTTTTGACATAAGTTTTGGCGGGTTTCGACATAAATTTCCGCCTAAGCTAAATTGATCATTTTAAAATTTGGAAATCTTATTTAAAAAAAAAAAAAGCCCATATAATTAGACACCCAAAAAAAGTCATAAAAGTTTGGCACCAAATGTTTTCATTTTCCCTTGTAAAAACAGGAATAAATTCATTTGACCGGAAGGGTAAGAATGCCTGAAAAGCAAGTCGGCTTCACTATTTAAATAAAAGCATAATAATAATAATAATAATACAATGTCCGCAGTCCCACAAATCCACCTACACCCTCACCGCCTCACGTTTTCGGATTCCATCCCACTTTCCAATTTCATTTTTTATTTTCAAATTTTTTTGAAAACGTTATCCCGTAAACCGTAACTTGCATTGCAAACCAAATAATAATATCCGTGAAGAGCGTGACTGCTCCTCTTCCCACTCCTCCACTAAATTAATTTCGCGCGTGCAATGTACTTTGCACTGAGATTGACTAACTAATAATTCAACCGATTGGATTACGAGCGTATAAACACGTAAAAGATAACGCGTGAAACTTTTATCCATTCAGAATTTCGCTATAGTTTTTATATAATATATTCATGGCACCTTATCCGAATATTCGCATTACATTTCAAATAGAGTAAAATTTTAGCATATCATGATTAAAATTAAAATAAAAATAATAAATTATTTAAACGTGATATTTGTTCACAAATTTTTGAAGGAAGAATTAAGCTCAAGCATTCAATTTTTCATGCAATATGCTAACAGTTTCTCGATGGACAGTAAATATGCTCTAAGCAGTGGCGGACTCATCTTTTACTATGGATAGACTTGAATTCGTCCTAAGTCTATATATTAATACTAATAGTTCTTTTTTTTGTTTTCTTAAAAAATATTTTTAATTTTAGTAATTTTTATTAGAAAGCCTGATTTGAGCTTGTGTATATACTTCTATGATCTTCTGATTTTTTTTTTTCCTTTTAGTTACTCCTAAAAGGTTTGATATTTTGATTTGTCAATAACAATTTGTTTGCATAATAAGATGGTTTGAGGATATTATGCACCATTTTCTTTCATTTAGTGATGACATATGTTGTTCTTTATTGTATATTTATATATAAAGTATTGTTTATAATTTTTTATTTTTCTAAAATTTATTTTTCTAAAATTTATTTTTCAATTTATTTAAGATTAATTAGTCTTCTCAAATATTGAATATATGTTTTGATTATGAATATTTTAAAAGATTAATTTTGTTCATAATTATTTAATTTGTAAAATATAAATTAATATAATTTCGACCATCTTGTGTATTTTTTTGGGTCCTCTACTAACTCTAAGGTCATTAAATTATAGCAAAATTTTACTGTCAGATCCTTCTGTCATTCAGTTCATCCCCAAATTGTAACATAATGGGTTTGATTTTTTAACTTTCACAAAAATAAAAAAGAAAATCAATGTACACCAATCTTCATGCCACCCTTTGTCGTTCATTTTATCAACTACCCACCCAACAGTAGGATTTTGCTATAATTTGAGGACCCTACTTATTAGCAGATTACATGAAATGTTGAAGACTTGAGGGTAATTTTCCTATTTTTAAATATTATTGTAATGTAATGTAAAATTAGAGACGAAATGGCCACCAATAATAAATAACTAGTGAATACCCTCATCGTGTGATTGTGTTGAATGAAAATTTTTTGTTATAATTCTGATATTCTATTTTTATGTAACTATAATTTCATATTTACATTAGATTACTTATTTATTTTGATCAAATTATTATAATTTGTAGTGAACATATCTCCATAGAACAACAATAGAATTGAATAATTTATTGTTTGTTCAAATTTTTTTATAGACACATTTTCCTAGTTAACTAATTAACATTTAACATTATTTATATTATTAGGAACACGGACACTTAAAGTTGTAAATGGGTCGTGTTGAGCCGAGTAGTGCCGAGTTCGAGCTTAGCTCATAATTTTTTTATTAAAGTTCGAGCTTAGCTCAATCTGGATTCGAATTTTAAAATTAAAGATTGAGCTTTGCTAGTGAAATTTTTCAAATGCTCCAGTCAATTTGGCTTGGCTCGATAACAAAATATGGAGCTCAGATAAAATGTTACAAAATTTTTTGTGAATTAAAAAAATTACAATATTAAATGAGTATTTTCTTATTGCAAGAGAAAACTTTGAGTATATTAGATTATAAACAGAAACAATTCAAGTGAAAAAAATACAAATGGTAACATCTAATCCCGAAGAGAAATAATTTTGAGGATCATCAAGCCTCCATATTCACTGGCATATTATCATACCATCACTGCAAATCTTCTTCCATCACTGCAAATCTTCTTCCTCAAAATCTTTCATTATTCCTATAACTTACATTTTCCTCGGATTATTTTATGTTTTGTTTGTTTTCCACCAACATTGGGCTTAGTCTCGAAATTGGAATGTGACAGGATAAATGTATTAGTAAAAAAAACATCCAATTGCTATGCATGGTAACTAGATAAAATAGTTTGTCATGCATGCAATCACGAATCACGGAACTATCACCAACTAATGAGGAGAAAAGTAATCTAATCTAATGAAAAATAAGAGACCATCAGGTCCTTAATATTAGAGCCCCAACCTTTTTCATACATCTTGGAAATAGATAATCTAATTTCTTGAAGAAGTCTTTAAATGAAAAGATTTGGTATTACCAAAATTGCTTACTGCGTTGTCTCCTATATACATCTATCATAAAGCTTCTGCAAGCGATTCATCGAAGATTGATCCTGGCCTCTGATAAATATTGTAATTAACTATTTATTATGTACAGCTAGCATATGTCCTAGTTTAGGCAATTATGTATTTTATAGCTTATGATCCTGTTAAACAGCATCAAATTAGGATTGTATCTTGTATATATTGACCACTGTATATGAAATTGACTCAAGGAATTGATTTCCAACAATGAAAGCATGGGCTTACATAAAAAGAAATCTAATGGTTCCTTTGAGAGGCATAAAGCCCGTCTTGTAGGTAATGGCAGGTCGCAACAGAAAGGAGTTGATTGTGCAGAGACTTTCAGTCCGGTAGTCAAACCGGCATCCATTCGTACTGTTCTCTGTATTGCCTTGTCTCATTCTTGGACTATACACCAGCTAGATGTCAAGAATGCATTTCTTCATGGCAACCTCACTGAAACTGTATATATGCATCAACCATTGGGTTTTAGGGACCCTAATTTTCCTGATCATGTCTGTCTGTTAAAGAAGTCTCTCTATGGCTTAAAACAAGCTCCCCGGACTTGGTACCAGCGATTTGCGGATTTTGTTGGCACTATTGGTTTCTCACACAGTAAGTCTGATCACTCCTTATTCATATATCGACGAGGTTCTGATATTGCATATATACTCTTTTATGTTGATGACATAATTCTTACAGCTTCTTCTGACACTCTCCGTAAGTCTATTATGGCCCTTTTGAGTGCCGAGTTTTCTATGAAAGATCTTGGTCCTCTCAGTTATTTCTTGGGTATTGCTGTTACTCTTAATGCCGAAGGCTTATTTTTATCACAACAACAGTATGCCAAAGAAATTCTAAAACGGGCAGGTATGTCAACTTGTAGCCCGTCTCCTACACCAGTTGGCCCGTCTCCTACACCAGTTGATACGAAGCCAAAGCTAAGTGATACGAAGCCAAAGCTAAGTGCTTTGAAGTGTGCACCATTTGATGATCCAACCAAGTATCGTCAGCTTGCTGGGGCTTTGCAGTATCTTACATTCACAAGGCCGGATATATCTTATGCCGTCCAATAAGTGTGTCTCCATATGCATGACCCTCGTATTGAGCATATGACTGCACTCAAGCGTATTTTACGCTACATTCAGGGGTCTATTGGTTTTGGTCTGCACCTCTACAGGTTTACCATCAGTAACTTAGTTTCCTATACATATGCAGATTGGGGTGGCTGCCCGGATACTAGGCGTTCTACCTCTGGTTATTGTGTTTTTCTTGGAGACAACTTAATTTCTTGGTCTTCCAAACGCCAACCAACACTCTCCCGTTCTAGTGCCGAGGCCGAATATCGGGGAGTTGCTAATGTCGTCTCCGAATCCTGCTAGATCAGAAATCTTCTTCTTGAGCTACATTGCCCGATGCAAAAAGCAACACTAGTTTATTGTGACAATGTGAGTGCTATATACTTATCAGGTAACCCCGTTCAACATCAGCGCATTAAACACATTGAGATGGACATACACTTTGTCCGTGAAAAAGTTGCCCGTGGGGAGGTTCGTGTCCAGCATGTTACTTCTAGATATCAGATAGCTAACATTTTTACCAAAGGGCTTCCGCGCATACTCTTTGAGGATTTTCGAGCCAGTCTCAGTGTTCGGCACCCTCCCGCTTTGACTGCGGGGGTGTGATAAATATTGTAATTAACTATTTATTATGTACAGCTAGTATATCTCATAGTTTAGGCAATTATGTATTTTATAGCCTATGATCCTGCTAAACAGCATCAAATTAGGATTGTATCTTGTATATATTGACCACTGTATATGGAATTGACTCAAGGAATTGATTTCCAACAGCCTCTATGGTGTTTATCAAGTTATTATTTTAGACAATGACAATATTTATGTTTCTCTTTCAACAAGCATCCACTCCATTGTTGAACAAGTTTAGAAGCTTCCAGAGAAAGTTTTTCTTGTGTAGAAGAACAAGAAACTGTTTAATTGAATTGTAAAAATGAATTGATTTCTTATACTACAAAATGTATAGCTATTTATACTTTATACAGTTTGAATTATGTTTACACTAGCTAAGAAAATAACTTATGGGCTGACTGATATGGGCTTTAGTTTGACCCATGCCCATGACCCGAAATTGTAACTAATCACAAAGTAACCCTAGTCTCATTTTATTCTTTCTTGCCGCCCCCTTCTTTATTTCCTCTGTTCCTCCATCTTCACCATTGTTATTGTTAATCTTAAACAATGGTACTGTTAAGCATCCTTTCACCCCCCCCTTTCTGTAACACCCCTTATAAATTTACCGCGGTAAGACTACATGAGTGCTACAGCTGTCTCTTATTTGTTTATTATCAGTATTTATTAAATTTATTAATTAAGGGAAGTTTATTTATTTTATGCTAAGATTAAAAATTTTATTCAGTTCAATAATCTAAATTCAAATCACCATAATGTTCCAATACACAATTACAAACCAAACTGAAATAGCACACTTAGTTTAAAGTTCTTTATTTAGTACATGCCGATTTCTAAAAGATAAAAGATTTTTACCCCAACGGATAAAAATTCTGGTACTGGCTGGCGACTGGCGGAAACTAGTTTTGCAACCTCGGCTCTTCTTCAATACCTACGAGTTACAAATAATAACTCGCTGAGCAATTTCGCTCAGTGATACTTTAACTATGAAAATAGCAGTAATAATAATATTTTTATGCACGTAAAAATTTAAGTAAAATAAATAATCATATAATAAAATGAAAATAGTAAATATTAAAATGATAGATAAACCATTCAAAATAATCATAAACAATCCATATTTAATTTTAATTCTATTTCATTTTTCAAGTGGCTCTACTAAGAATTTAGTGAACATAGGAATAAAGCTAATGTATTTAATTTTGCAGTGGATGACTCTCAGCCGTAGCCAGAGTATCATATTTTGACCAAAGTCAATTCATTTAGTGGCCGTATCAAAAGTTATTCAATTCTATTTTTACCCAAAATCTAAACTGGGTGGTTCGCAGTACTGCTCAGTATATGATGCATCATACCCTTATCTCACTAGTTCAACAAATCTAAGTAGAGCAAAATATTACTTTCAAAGCATATTTTCAATTCATTCCAAATCGCAACTTAATTCACAAATAATATTCTTCTCAAAATCACAATTTAAATCACACGTAATATTTTACTTAATATTCATAAATCTCATTTTATCATAATAACAATTAATTTAAA
>CATIWJ010355410.1:0-32228 GCA_949640765.1 Croton laevigatus | reverse complement strand
CTGATTAATTCTCATTTTATAATTAGTATATTCAATTATGTATAATTTCTCCTTTATTTTCCAACTAATTGGTTTAATTACTTTCTATAAAATAATTAATTCAAATTTTATTACTTTTCTATTCAAATAAGTACTTGATGCTAATAAATTACTTCTGAACATATTGGTAATCTATTTAATTTCTCATTTCATTAAATAATTTACCTAATGTTTTTATTGATTTTCATTATGCTCTTTTATTTATCTTTTACTAGCTTAACTAAATTTTTAGCTAAGTAATCATTATCATGTAAATAAATTATTCAGCCCTTAATATAGTATATTTATTCAAATTAATCTACTTCATAATTAATTAATAACCCTAACTATTTATTTTTCCAAAATAATTTCAATCATATATTAAAAATAACCTGTAAGGACGTATTTGAATGGCTAAAATAAGTTTAGAGGCTTATCTGTAATTTTATAAGGGCCTGTTTGCATGCGAAAAATAACTTATGAGCCAAAACTGAAGTTTGCCAAATTAGTCTTCTTCTTCACCCATTTGGCATCATTACGGGTTATCCATACCCGACTTCGACCCGATTGAAACACCATTTTTTGGCCACCTTTTCCGGCGCTTCTTGCGTCTAACACGGTCACCGAACCTAGAACAATTGTTTTCTGGTCTTATTTGGCAGTGATGATGCCAGACGAGGGTGTTGCGTGGTTGGGTTCTCTCACGCCTTCCTTCCTCTTTTCTCTTGTTTCTTCCTATTCTTCCTTCTACTGTCTAGTCTATGTGTATACATAAATATATATATATATACACACTTTACTTATTCACTTAAAATTTTCTTTCCCCAACCTTACACCATCTATACTATTATCTTCATTATTATTATTATTTTATTATTATTTTTTTTATTACTATATTTCTTTTTCTTCAATCTTCTTCATCCTTCCATTTTTTTTTTCTTCATTTCCACGTGATTTCTTTCTTTTCTTTCTTTACTTTTCTTTTTTTTTTAAATATCTTTTTTTTTTATTTTTCTTTTTTGCCCTTCAAAATAATACCTAATTACAATTCTACTATCTCATTCAAATTTTCATTTATATACATTTTTATTTGCATTTGTACCTTATTTCAATTACGTTTATATTGTAATTTTTGTTTGAATAAAGCTTTTCCTCTCGCCTCTCGAATTCGAGATATACAGAAACACGTTAACGTGATTTAAAATACGTTAACGTGTTTCTGTGTATCTCGAATTCGAGAGGCGAGAGATGTAGCCTTGCTCTTTTTGTTTACACTTGCACTTACATTTTCTACTAGCCTTTATTTTACTATTTAATTTTCGATAAATACCGATTATATTTTAACATAACTCTTTTTTCTTAAATCGTCTTTTATTATTAATCACTTATATCATTGTTAATAAAAATATTTATTTTCATAAATCTAACCCAAATTCAGCTTTTATAAAACTTTTATTTTCTTATTACTTCACACTGCACTTTCATACTCAAGTTGTTATCGTATTTCTAGTATCCTAGAGTTCGAGATGTGACACGTTAGATGAGGGGTAAGCAGATGTGAAGGGTGGTTGCTGGTGAAGCGGAAACATGGTAGTACTAGTTATGCTATGGATAAAGGGTTTGATTTAAGAAAAGGAGATAGGCTTTGATTGATTCTAGAAAAGGGGACTAATCAATTTATGCAAAGTTAGAAAATGAAACTAATAAGGAATTTGATTGGAGAGTTGTTGGCAAAGAGAAGTGAAATCACCAGCTTTGTTGCACATAAGAGAGTTGCAAAGAGAAATTGTGAGGTATGAATTCACCTTCCATAAAAAAAGGGTCAGGAAAAAAATTAGTTGTGGCAGAAAAAATTTTAATGTCTAAGATGATTGTGAGTATAAAATGAGGTAGTGGTGATATGGTCGGAGTAAGCTGCGAAGGTAGTGGTGGCGGTGGTAGCGGCGATAGGACATGCTGCAAAGATAAAAATGGATAGAAGTTGAAGATGAACTTTAGAATTTTCATAATTTCTATAATTATAAAGTTCGTTCTAAACTCATAAAATTATTGAACTGGACATGATAATTTGAAATATGTCCAACTGATTTCAAATCAGATGCAACTGAACCATAAATTTTAAATGCGGACTGAAATTAGTAAGTTGATGCAAAGTTTTGGATGAAATCACAAGAAAATTCATTTTGGGATGAAAACTTGCACAGTTCTAGATAAAAACCATATTTAGACCATAACAAAACTGAAGCAGTTACTGTAACAATATATTAATTTTTTTTAAAAAATATATTAACAATAATATATTAATTAATTTTAAAAAATACACGGATATTATTATCCATTCCACAAGCACGTGGGTAAGATAAGATAAGATGCGAGTTTTTTTTTTTGAATGGAAGCTTTGCGTCTAGCGCATATTATTCATTTATAAAGCCTCATACAAGATAAAAAGAGGGCATACCCTCCAGAAGAAACCACACATAGAACCAGCTACTCTACTAATCGCATGAGCGGCATGATTCGCTGATCTCGTAAGAACAGAGTTAAAAACTCTATTAAGCTTATAAAGTAGAGCGTGAATAATCATTGAAAAATAAGATCTAAAACCTTCTTTTGATTCTAAAGCTTTAACCAAAATCAGACGATCCATCTCAGTGCAAATCAGAAATAACTGATAGAGTATGGGCTTGTTATTGAAAAGTTAAACTAACATTAAGGTTAAACTTTTATTCTTATAGCTATTATAAACTGGTCCTAATTTTCAAATACATGCATGATGCATTATCCCTTCTTTCAAAGGTGAAATTCATAAATTCTAAGAAAAATTAATTAGAAAATTAATTGGTATAATATGATAACGGAAGTATTAAATGTATAATTTAATATATAATAGGAAATTTACACCGGAATCAAAGTTAAAATTTATAAATCATTTGGAAAACCAATTAGGAAATTAATTGGCAGAATATGATCATGAGAGTGTTACTGAACTTATTTATCAAATTGGAAATTTTAAATATATCAACGAAGAAAATTCAATGGTCTAATTGGTGCGATTTCTTAATTTTAAGCAAATCATATTATTGATTTGTATGATTAAGTATTTTCCTTATTGAAAAATAATATTTACTGAAAACCTGTGTCCATAAATAGCTTACTTCAAATAATGGTTTAGAAGTGCCTTATTTCAATCAGTAAACTTTCGAAAGAAAAAATCGAAGAAACTCACTTTTCAAATAATTTCTTTGTGCATTTTCATGCTTCCCCCTCCTTGAAAATCCAATATTAAAAAGCCTATTCAATTATTTTTTTAACTAAATAGTAAAAATATGGATGATTTTTTTTTTTATAGATTATTATGTTACATGGGATTTGATTTAGAAAATGAAACAAATTTAAAAAAAAAAATCTAAATTTGCATCTTTGGAATTGGAATGATACAAATTTTTAAGTTTTGATAAGACTTGGTAAGAAGACAAAAGATTGTATTATATGGTGACCCCAACAATAAATAAATGATAAAAGAAATGATCTTTCTTGGAGTTGAAAGGATCCACAGGTAGGGTGTCCATACTGTGGTGCTGCCGAATAGAATCTTTGCTGTCAAGATTTTATTGAGCAGCCATCTCTCTCACACATGTTGTTTCTCCTTAATAATTCATTACCTATCATAATTTTTGTAATCAATCCATCAAGTTGAATATTACAAATACTCCAAAATTCAACTGCTACCAGGTGGATCCACAACATTGTTCACTTTTTTTTTTAATGCGGTATCCTACAACTACAGAGGAAGGAGGATCCCAAGCACAGAAGCTTGGGAAAGGATGTACCTACCACCGGGCTATCCCGCAACATTGTTCACTTGACATCTGCATATTCACTGTGCTTTAATTTTTGCCTCTAAACCACTACAAACATTTCTTTTTATATAGTATATAAATAAAAGTTTCTTACTTGTGCTGTAATCCCCGGATTTTTCCAAGATTTTTTCCAGGCCATAACAACCTTAAAATTACAAATTGCATTTATTTATTGGTTCAACTACCACTTGTTATATATGAATTCTATTGGAGTGGCTATCCTAGTCATGATTGTCGAGGATAAAATATAATGAAGAGCTTGAGCAAATAGATGCTCTGTCTTTATTTGGGTCTGAATAATAATTATTTTTTGAACATTATTTGTGCATTGAACGGTTGATAATGCTGCAATGACAAATTCACCTGTTTATTCGAAAAGACCCTTCAAAGTTCGAGAAATAACGTCTTTACTACTTGCTTTAAATTCACCATACATGCTTCTAATCAGAATGTCTATCTTTGGCATATTGGTTGCTGTTTTGGGTTCTTATTTATTCAGAGCATGTGGGTTTCTTTCTGCAACTAGGGCAATCTAAACTAACTCATTATTGAGTCTTTAGAGTGTAGATGTAGATAAATGAGGCACTAAAAGAGCTGTTTTTGGTTTTAGGTGTGTTTATGAAGGAATGGCATTTTCATTCTACAAATTAAATTACCCACCAAATGTTCTTGGAAATGACCCAAAGAGTAGGATTTTGTATAGAGCAAGACCAAATTTATCAGTAGCTATGCACTTTTCTTCCATTGTTGTACAGATTTATGATAGTAAAAACTCGTTGCAATTCAAGAAAATTTCAGGATCAGGAAAATCTCCAGAAGGGTATCAAAAGCCTAATCCCCTGCTTAAACAGGGAAACACAGTTGGGATTATGGGAGGTGTATCTGTTTTATCTACACTTATTTTCTTGGAAAAGCTTGTTTGGTGGAGTTCAAGGGATGGAGGAGAATGCATTCCTTTTGTTGTGTGCAGTGATCCTTCAGTATCTAGAGTTATCCCATCACATAATTCATTTAGTAGAAGAAATGGTAGCCAAATTGAATTGGATGTGGGTTTAATAATTGAGAATTTGCAGTCAAAAAGGAAATTTCTTGAGCAGTCCGGTGCTTGTTCCTTAGTTTTACCATGCCATGTTTCACATGCCTGGTTTGAAGATATATCCGAAGGTTGCATGTTGCCATTTTTTCATGTGGGTGAGTGTGTTGCTAACGAGTTGAAAGAAGCAAAGTTGAAGCCACTTGAAGCTGGAAGTAATGTGAGAATTGGAATTCTTGCTTCAAGTGTAACTTTAACTGCTGGTTTCTATCAGGAAAAATTGCAGAATCAGGTAAACCTTTGAATTCATACTTATTACACTCTAGCTTAGTGATGTAGAGTTGCAAATAATCGATCAGGAAAAATTGCAGAAACAATTTTTTTTTTTTGATCTAATAATATCAAATGACTTTACGTAACTCTTAGTTTAGAAATTCAGAGTTTGATAAATGTACAATTTTCCCTTTGCTTAGAAAGTATGAAATGGATGTTTAAAAGCTTTCAGAATCTATGAGTTTTCTCTAACTAGTACTGTGGTGTGGCAGGGGTTTGAGGTAGTCTTGCCAGACAAGGGAACCATGGATCACATTCTAAATCCAGCAGTTGAAGCACTGAGTAGAAGGGATATAGAAGGGGCTCGGAATCTATTACGAATAGCTATCCAGATTCTGTTGATACGAGCAGTAAACACTGTAATTCTTGCCTCTGATGAACTTCAAGGTCTTCTGCCCGGCGACGAACCTCTTCTGAAAAAATGCATAGATCCCATGGATGCTTTGGCCAGAACAACGGTAAGATGGGCTAAGGATAAACGCAAGTTACATTAAAATGCATCAGCATCTAGCTAGTAAAATGAACTGTAGTTTTTGCGCGAGCCAT
Source organism: Croton laevigatus (assembly GCA_949640765.1). Lineage (NCBI taxonomy): Eukaryota > Viridiplantae > Streptophyta > Magnoliopsida > Malpighiales > Euphorbiaceae > Croton > Croton laevigatus. The sequence goes on along the minus strand of CATIWJ010355410.1, from coordinate 26,438 downwards.
TTTGTTTGTTTTGAGGCACTTATCTTTTTGTTTTTTCCTCTGTTCAAAGCTCAGTGAATTCTGATTATCAGATAGTTTGTACATCAAAAGAAATGAATAGAAATTTTGATGCTATTGGCATACAAACACTAGTGAATTGCTAAACTTGGAAACAAAAACAAATCAGTTAAATAATGTACAGAAACTTTGAAGTTTTGTTTGACAACAAATGCTAAGTGCAATATTTATTATTTCTAATGCAAAACTCTATACGAAAAAGAACAAATCCAAGGATATTACTCAAGATCCAAGCTGATACGATCAGTCTTTACAATGAGGATCATCAAAACAAGTTTTGAATGCATAGTGGACCAATTACAAGGCAATGAGTTTCAATGCTTAAACAAGCTATGAAAGTGTTTGTCTAAAGTTTCATCACATCTCATATTTGTGATGAGAATGTGACAACCATGGAAGAATGCCAAGGAGTGTCAAAGATATTAACGTTATTAGAAGAGGCATTTTGAAGACATTCTTTGGACCTGCCTTGTAATTAATTGGACTTTTTAAATGTTTATTTAGTAGCCTTAACCAATTAAATTATGATCAGACATATATTCATTTTTGGACTTGTTTTAAATGGGTTTCCAAACCCAACCCATGTACATCTTGGGTTTAGCTAAGTTAATTTTAACATATTATAAAAACTTTCTTAATTTGGTAGAACTCAAGTTTTGGTCAAATTGAGTGAGAATTTCGTATTTCTTTAAGAAAGGTGTGATACCTTTCTTAGTTACTTCAAGAAATTAATTTGCAACAATAAGTAAGTGTTTGCAATGTGAATTAATTTCTGTTTATTTTGGGATTGAGGCTAAAAAGTATGTTGTTGAGTTTTGATCTAGCATGTTTAATTTAATAAAAAGTTAGAGATTTGATCAATAGGATTAGGGGATTTCAAGAACTTTAGTTTTCTTGGAGTTTTCATATAATCATGTTACCGGAGATTTGACTTAATTCTATTCAACTCTTATGCTTCTTTCCTGCTCGTTTTATAAAAAAAATTCTTTCATTGATGTTTTTGTTAGGTTTTCTTCTTATTCATTATAGTGTTGTGATTTGAAAAAAAATAGAAAATGAATAGAAAAGAAAAGAGAAGAAAAAAATTTAAAAAAAAAAATTAAAGATGTTTAAATTTTCACAGGTCATGAAAGAAATCCATCAGATTGTGGAAATGTCTACCCACTCTCAACATTTTTCCCATGGGTCATGTGGAAATTTTCCACAGAGGTTACGGGAATTTCTACCTAGTTACACTAGTTTTCTAACGGGTCGGAGAATTTCCACATGGGTTATGGAAATTTCTTCCCAGTTTCACCAGTTTTCCCATGGGTCATGGAATTTTCATAAGATTGTGGAAATTTTTACCCATTTTCACTAATTTTAACATGGGTCGTGGAAATTTCGCATGGGGTGAAAATTTTCTATGCTTTTGCTAGCTTTTTCATAGGTTGTGAAACTTTCCACAAGGGGATCGTTCAATCAAAACTTCAGTTGAGTAACGTACCAACTTTGAAATCCTTTCAGACATAGCATGATAAAATTCTGATAGGGTGATTCTTTCAATCGTATATTCTTTGTTCAGTAAAACCTCTTATACTTAGCCTAAAGTAATATGAGTTAAAGTGTCCATACGGAACCGGCTATAAACTCTGTTTCTAGTGCATATCTCCTTTCTTGGTTCTTGGTCTATTTTTTTTTTTTTTTTTGAATAAGACTGAATCCAATGCATATTTATTCTGATTGCTTCTTTTTTTGTATTCTTTAATTGCAAAACAATGTTACAGTAGCTGAAAGCAATCGGTTATCAATGCCGCTAACATGGATACTATTACCATTGGTGTAACACCCCAAACCCAACTTACGAATAAGATAGACTGAGGTGCTACGCAACCATCTATTCTCCGTTATTTCACATATAATATTAAAATAATAAGCTAGTTATTACATCAGAGTACTAAATTTTATTTACAAATATCTACAAATCTAGATATAACATATTTAATACATGCAAAAACTAAATAGTACATTTTTTTTCCTATCCAAAGGTTCGTATTGAGGAGCGCTGATGAATGCTGAAGCTTTATTAGATTTTATCTACTGCATGTGAGTTACAAAATTAACTCGCTGAGAAACTAAATAAAGTTCAGGGGTTGAATTTGCATGCGGAAGGATTTACTTGCACAGTCACAGAAAGTCCAAGTGCCATGCCTTTGTCCGTGTCTAACTCCAGAGACCAGAAGTGAGTATCTCCAAAACACTGCCGCTTTGATCAAAATGCAGCTTGTCTCTGCGTCCCTTCCTTCTTCCTCGCCCGACGCTTCTTGAATCGGGTTCCTTAGACCCGTTTACCTGCTAGGCAGTAGCGATCCCGGCAATCTCAGGCGGTGAGTAAGGCACCAAAATTCTTCTCTCGGCGTTGCCAGTCCTTCCCTAGCCTCAAATTGTACAGATGGTGACCGGAGCCTTCTGAAAATGCTTATGAAGCTTCCGGGTTACTCGTATACCCGACGGATAGTCCAATCGGGTTTCGGTCCTTTGGTAGTAGGTCGAGCTATTTCTTCTGTTGAACTTGTTTAACACGACCTTAGGGTTCTATTTCCGGCCTTAAATCTCGAATTTGATAGAGGAATTAGAAAATAGCAATTTCAAATTTCTTTCCTACGGTGTCCTTCATTTCTGTACTCACTACACCTCTATTCTGCGTAGTCTAAAACTTTAGACTCTTCCCTAATTCCTCTTAGATTAGTTCCAGATAACCACTCTGTTCAATACTTCCAAGTTACCAAGATGAAAATTTCCAAAATGATAGAGAGGATTGATTTGGGTATTCAGTTGACAGAGAAAGATGAATGTGCATTTGCTACTCTCTGGTTTTTCCTTAACTCTCAAATTACCGCCACCTATTACATGCGTTTCTGCCACATATCACCGGTTGGCGAATTCCTACATGAATCCCTCCATTTTCTCAACTTACAACTAGATAATCAATTTATTTATTTATTACAATTTAGTCCTAAATTAGCAGCTTAGTCCTTGGACTTCCTTAGAATTGCAATTAGGTCCCTACAACACCCCAATTCTCCGTTAATCAAATTTCTGGATGTGACAGGGCTAATCAAGTACTTCAATTTTATGTACTCATTTGCTTTGAATGCTGCCGAAATCAAAAAATGAGGTTTTTAGGTTGGAAAATTCCAAACTTATAGAATGAAGACAGTAAAATTTCACATTTGCCATTGTATGAAACTTACATTTTGGTCCAGCGAGGTGCTAATATATGTCAAAAGTTAAACGTGAGGTATTAAATTATATACAAGCAAATGTTAGGGTGCCACTTGTAGAGAACTTTTTACCTATCATATTTCTCTACATTATTTAAGTCATGAATAATCATTAAATTTTTAGGAAAAAATAAACAAAGTTGAGGTACTGTCTTTTTCTCTTTATTTGTAATTTGTATTTCATTTGGCACTTACTATTATGAGTGAAGAATAAAATTAGATGCGAATATGCTATAAGGCGTTCAATCTTAATTATCGTGGGCATATTATATCTTTCCCTAAAACAAACTTACTGAAATAAACATAAAACACATACTAAATAGGCAAATATAGTGACAATAAAAAGAAAATAAATGGAAAAATTGAAGGAGCTAGCATGAAAGTAGATGGAGCCCATATGGATACTTGTTCAAATGAAATTGAGCATAATTTGAATTGCTTGAGCATATGAAGTAACATCATGGCTAGCCAAAACGAAGCCAGGAATATATTAAAAAGCTATGATGGGGTTGGAGATGGGAGACAAAACATTATACCCTTTAAAAGTCAATAAGCTATTGGGTCATTTTCTCACCTTGAGCAAATTGAAGTTTGTAGCTATTATGAAGATTCTTTCCTCCTAGATACTGTAATGTGTCAACTAATTTTTGCTTATTAGGATTACAAAAATGGTATATAGAGCAATTTGCCCCTTGGTTAAACTTCATGTTCATTGTACAAAATACCTTTTAGTAAATTGTATTTAATGTACTATCAGAATTCCACCACCCTTTCTCATCTAATTTTCACTTTTCCTCCGGAGCAAATGACTGCATAACAACACCCTTAGAATTGTTCTTTTTATGCCTCTTGAAATATTGTTGTTTTTAAAATTTTCTTTGATGGTGCTACTAAGTTTATAGTAAAAAATTTCTTCCCTATAAATGAATTGATCTTATGCAGTTAAGTATTTAAATAATTATTAATGGGACTTTTTTTTTTTAAAATATAAGGGATGCTACAAATGCACCGGGTAATAGTGTAAACCACACAGCATAAATCTTCACATCTTACCGTCTCTGTGAAAAATAGTATGACCAACCATGCCACACCGTGATTTTGTAAATCAAGAAAATGACATAGTTAATATTAACCATACATTAAAAAGCAAGAAAAACTAAAGTTGGCAATTAGTAGAGTCTCACTTTTTTTTGAAGAATAAGCACCTGGTTCTTATCTACATAATTTTTATAGTTCTTGATGCTTAAAGGGTTCCTAAATTATTAGTCTTATTGATTCCTTGAATCTATATATCAGGCCATTGGCATTGACATTGACATTTCAATTATCAATTAATTTATATTTTCCAATTTTTCACTTTGCAAAATTAATTGTTGAATTCAAAGGCTGTAATACATTCGTCGGACCACCTCTGCCTCAATTAACAATAACACACAACTCAAGAACAACATTTATATCCAATCATCATATAAAAGAAACATGGATGGGATTCATTCCATAAGCTTCAAGTAAAGAACATCAATAATCATATACATGAAGCCAGAATTTTAGCCTTTCCATATTCAAATTACACAAAGAAAATAAAGGGTCTTCGACGTCAATTATCCTAATGATGTTTATTAATCAGTCTTCTAACAACAGAACTTAATTGCATTTTCTTCGTTCATTGATTAAACTGCACCACCTGAACAAATAAAAATAAAAAAAGAAATTAATTAATCTTTTCAAGCAGAAAATAGATAATAATTAGTTTATTAAAATGATGAAAGTTATTCATTTACCATAATCCCTAGGTGTTTTGCATTTGTAACATTCTGTTCTGCTAGCATAATTGTGCTCTCCGCAGCCCACTCTGTCAAGAAATAATAATACACATTCAATATAAATGGTGGAAATTGAAGAAGAAGAAGAAGATGAAGAAATAATTTAAGTAATTATGAAGAGACCTAGTGCAAAACCAATCTCCAGTTTTCCAACCAGGAGGAAAAGAGGCATCAGAACTGTACACGTCACCTCCTCCATAATCGTTTTTCAATGCACCACATCTGTAGCAACTAGACCTGCTGGCGTAGTTGTGAGATCCACAGTTGATGGCGGTGCAATACCAGTCGCCGGGGCGTTTGTAGATAAAATTTGTAGGATCAGGTCCGCCGTATTTGGGATAACTACAATGCTGACATGCTTCTCTTTTCTTGAAATTTATGTGTTGGCATGCAGGGCACATCCAGTCTCCTCCACTCCAGTTCATTTTACTAACAATTAACCTGTTCCCAATCCCAAATATTATTTACCAATCTACTTAACTGAAAACATAAAGAAAAAGATGAACAAGGCTAACCTTAATCTGAAGAAGAAGTAGAAGTTGAAGAGAAAAGAAGGAAGCAAGAACAGTTGCTGTGAAGGGTTAGCAAATGCGATTGATGTCTTTAAAGCTTGGATTGGATGGCCTTATTTATACTTGTTAACCTGCTCCATTTGTGGGACCCTTTTTCGAATTTTATTTTTATGTTTTTGGATTTATTGAGACTGTTTCTCCTTTTAACTTCGGATTCCATTACAATTCTGATAAACCTCTGCCCTCTGCCTATTCACAATTTGTTCTTTTCTTAAGCCATTGTGTTACTAGGAACTAGTTAATGCATGCATCGCATACATTTCTATATAAATTTCCAATTTTATCCCCTTCCTAAGCAATACTCATTCTTGTCTAAGATTTTTCTTTATTTCACCCTTTGTCCCGACTAGTTTGGATTTGAACTAGACAAAACCACTAAGAATGGTAAAATTCTCTCTGCCGAATTTTAACGGCTGCATTTCTAAGACTCGAACTCGAAATTTCTTCTTCAATTAAAACAACTACTTATAAGTTGATTTGCATACTCGGTAGTTATTTATTGTCTAAGTTGGTAGCTCATTGAATACTACTGTTTAATTTACAAATAAAAATATGATCAAATTTATTGAATGTTTGAAATTTTACCCCACTTAATATGAATAAATTATGATTTCAGAATTCATTTGTAAATGAATTCCTAATTATATGTATTTGCAAATAATGAATGTATTTAAAGTGACTAACTTTTTAAAAAAAAACTTCAAATTTAACATTTGTTAGTAGCTAGTGGTTTATGAACTGCTATCCAAATAGTGAAAACTGCTCAAACAGCTAATGATTACCAAAACAGCTAATTTTATCGAACACCTCCTACCAACTAAACGTTAAGGGGTTAGTTTTTTATAAAATGCTATCTTAAATTCTAAAAGCTACCTACAACGTTATGTCACCAAATATTATAAAAAGAGTGTTTAATATTTTGGCTAGTCAAACCACGAACAACTACTTTAATCACTATTGCCGAACACACTCATAAAATAAAATTAGCGAATAATGACAATTTGAATTCATTTTTAAATGAATTCCTAATTGAATTTATTTTCAATTAATTAAAGTGTTTAAAGTGACTAACTTTCGAAAAAAAAAAATTTTCAAATCCAAAATTTTTGTTTCTTTCTAACATGATAAAGTCAAATTACAATTGAATTCAATTTGGTGGAATTTATTTATTTCAAAGAGACCTTGATAATTTTCAAATGTGATTCTAAACTTAGCTATACTTCTAATTATTAATATATGAATGATGCATGGATCCAACTTCTAATCATTAATATATGAATGATGCATGGATCCAACTTCTAATTATTAATATATGAATGATGCATGGATCCAACTCATTTTCCGTTGGTATTGCATGAAATTTAAAAAAAAAGGGGGTATATATGCAAAATCAAAACTTCTTCAATGTATGAAAAATTAGAATTGAAAAGTGGGTGCAGCAAGGAAGATGCCACCAAACTTGGCCATGCCCATGCCGATAATTAATTACACTCAAGAATCACAATCATAACTTTTGGATGTTATTTTTATGTCAATTCTGCTTCTAGACATTATGTGGCTCGCATAATAATTGAAGAATATTAAAAACATGTAGGATCTATCTATCTTTAATGAATTTTTAAAGAACGAAATAAAAAGGCAATTGCTTTACTTGGGGTGTTGCCATATTTGTCCATGTACTCAATATTAGTATTAGATTAGAAACATAGTTGTAGGCTTTAGATATTTTTACAAATCACAATTATTGGTTTTTGATAAACTCTTGTATAAATAATTGTATAAATAATATACATAGAAAGGTCTTATTGATTTAGTTGGGGGTGTGTGCGCGGTTCCCTAAGAAACAATTGGCCTACGTTTAATTCAGCTCAGTTCAGTGTAAAACACCAATTCAATAGACAAATTATATGGGTAACAGACCTGTTGCCATCCTTAAGCGGATAATAATGTGAGTTACACAATAGGAAGTAACTTTCCCTCCGTACCAAATAAGTAAAATAATATGATTGGTAAAAATCGAACACAAAAAATCTACAACGTTTAAAATTTTAGTTTGATAATTTTTTGTAACAAAAAAAGGTAAATATTGACAGAACACTTACCTCTGAAATTATGATAACCCAGACCTTTCATATATGAATCAAATAGGTCTTCTACATAAGAAAAAAGGATAATTGTAAAAGGTACACTAATGTATCAATACACCACTTTAAAACACTAGAAATAAATAAGTTATAGAGTCTAGCATGAGAAAAAAAATATAAAGAGCGTATCCGTACACAGTGTGTCTTCTACCATAAAATAATATATATATATATATATCCCGATTTTGGTTTCCATATCTGGTATCATACAATGTCTCCGTATAAAATTCAAAAATAATATATCTACTTACTAATATAATCTGTATTTATAAGATTCTCTCTAAATATTTATGAATGCCATCATACCAAACAAATCCTTCCGGTCAATATTCTTGCGTATGTCCATTTTTAGTATGATTAAATAAGTAGATAAAGGGGTTGTTATTTTTTTAAGAGAAGTAAACATATTATCAAACACTTTTATACATATTTGCTGACATGAGACAACACATACGTATACGCACAACACAAATTTATTTGTGTAGACTACAAACGAATCAAATACTATCTTTTACGCTCCAAGAATATTAGCATGATGAAGAAGTAACACAAAAGATTTACTTGGTTCATCAAGAGGTCTACGTCCGTTGGTGAGGAGTCTCTTTCATTTCTTATTATTATTATTTTTAACGTATATATAAACTCACGCATCCAGATATAGATATGGAGATTCGAACTCAGTCCGTTAAGACTTGAGGGCAAATGTTTTACTATCTCTACTGGCTCTCAACCACTTGTCATTTCTTATTCAAGTTAGCTTTATTACGGTGATTATATGACACTCTTTCCTAATTGGGGTCAATCTCCTAATTAGCTTACAGTTGAGGCCCTCTTGACATGGCCAATTAAACTAAATCCGGACTTGGATATTTAAACGCCATTTTCATGAAAGCGCATAACACTATCAAACTCACATTTAGTTTATTGTATTGTATTTTATTTTAAGCCAATTTTCATGATTTTTTTTACTGTTCTTATATATGAAAAGTAATGCAAGGGATGCGATATGTTAGAACAAATTAGAGAGATATTATTTTTGGTATTAATAAAATTTATAAACATATCAATATGAAAATGATGAATGTAGGTACGTCAATGATAGAGCTATGTTATAGATTGTGGATTCAAATGACTCTACTTAAATTTTATTTTCTTTTAGTAATAGTAAGTAAAATTGAACCCATAAAATTATTATTATTGTCATATTCATACCATTAAAACATAATTATAATTACTCAAATCTCAATTTATTTTCTGGCTCTGCCAACAAGATGTTGAATGGCAGATAAAACCTCTTGAAGAAGAGGTTTTATGTAGGCAGGTGAGCATGGTGAAGCTAATAATTTTGTTATCTTTCCTTTTGGAATAAGTTCTTCATAATGCACATCCATTGAAAAATTCTATTTTCCCCCTTAGTTTTTTTTTTTTTTTTTTATTCCTTTACTTTACAATAATTCAAAAGCCAATAAGAAGATTCATATAGCCATTGTCACCTTTTTCCCAATCTACATATGCATATGCATGTCTTTTAAATTCTTTTCCTCACCTCTAAAAAGTGGAATACTTAACACGTGTCCCACTACCATTGTCAGAGCTGTTTATAAAACTGCACATACAAGTAAGGCTAGCAAAACTTTTCTACTAACATTTTGTGCGGCGAACCGACGCTGCCAGAGAGAGAGATAGATAGAAGAAGTTGGTGAACAGAAGTATTTCATGTGTTGGGATATGGTCATTTTAGCAAAAGTGGCATATTGGATTTTTTTTTAGACTGAGAAAAGATTTCAACTGCCTCATTAATAAATACATCAATAATTAAATATTGAGTTAATTATAATTTAATCTCTAAATTTTTGATATTAGACAATTTAGTTTCTCGGTATTCATTATTATTTTTTTAGTTTCTCTATTTTGACAACCGTTAACTCCATGTAAATTTCCAAACTTTCCACTTTTTACGGCAGTGATGGCTGACTTCTATCGAGGGTGGCTGCCAACATCTTTCAAGGGACAATTACAATTTAGTTTCTATTTAATTTGTCGAAATTCAAGAAAAATAATATTAAAAATAGAAGACTAAATTATCTAACACTTGAAATTTAAGAACTAAATTATAAATATTTCTATTAGATTTAAATGAACATATTTGAAAATGTATATGAAGTTAAAGGTTTTCAAGGGCGGAAAGACTAATAAATCTAATGGTAAAAAAAAATAAAAGGACTAAAAAAATAAAATTAAAAACTAAAAGATTAAATTATTTAAAAAATAAATTATAATTAACCCTAAAATATTCCTTTCAATTTTTTTTTTTTGTTTATTTGATTTTTTTTTTACCGGTGACCTACCAGCTGATGAACTTTAGCATAATTAATTAATAAATTAATTTGGAATAGTACACAAAATGGCCAAATTATATGTATACATTAAATAGTGAGGCCGCCTCTTTAAGTCCAATATTCCAAAGCAAATCAAGAAAACCGGTTTGTTTACATTTAAATTTTTTGTTTTTTGTTTTTTTTTTTTCAAAAATTAAACAAAACACATTTGTTGTAAAATGTTTTGTTTTTATTTTTAAGGGCCGTTTATTTACATTTAAATTTTTTATTTTTCGTTTTTTTCTAAAAAATTAAACAAGTTTTTTACAAATTATTTTGTTTTTATTAACTTTTCCACTTAATCAATTAAAATTTAAAATCCCTTCTTTTTTTTTAAAAAAAAAAGAAAAATTCTGCAGACATGACCAAGTTACCCTAGAACATACTGTAATTTACAGGTAAGTACATAAAGATGACGTGATTGGAGAGGATATATAAAGATGACGTGATTGGAGAGGGTGGGTCCAGGAGAATGATGACATGGCAGACACAGCCACGTAGCAGGAGATATGGTTGCGTTTTGACCAAGGGGTTCGATAAGTTGGAATCGTAATCGCCATTTTTGTGAATATCTTTTAAGCTTTATTCTATACTATATTTAAGAATGGGTCCATTTTCTATACAATAATACTGCTGCTGAGAATCCACATCCTCTAATTATCGGTGGGAGCTAGGCTGTGGATTTCATGTTAAAAATAGCCCTTCCTTTTTTGTGTTTTGAATATTCTTTTTCACCACTTCACGTGTACATATTGTAAGATTTATTAGATGGTCGGGTATGCACATGACGAGTGTTAGATGTGGCAACGACCCGGTCCACGGCCTAGCGGTTCACAGGCTTAGGTGGAAGAGGATTGAGACTGGTCCAGAGCACGACGGGCCACGGTTTGATCTGCGGTTTATGGACTGAGGTTCATGGATCCAAGTAAAAAATGGTTAAAGTTCAAAAAAATTTCGTATCTGAATGGGCTTGGAGGTGCGGCAGTTTTGAGCCAGGCTTTTAGCGAGCTAGGTTCGGTTAGCCTCCTCATTAAGCTGAGCTACTGGACCCCAAAAAATCAGGGAACACTTGGGCTCTGAAATTTATATAACCCAAGTAATCCTATTGGATGCGGAGCTTTCGGAGCCTCACTGCCTTGAACTTCCTATAAAAAGCCTTTGTTTGGCCGCAAAGAGGGTTAATCACACTTTGAAAATTTTAGTAATCTTTAACGTTTTTGTCGTTATTTCGTTGGTTCTCTAATCGGTTGGGCAATGGTGGCGGTCCTTTGGTTTGCTGGAGAAGATGATCAGGTGTGTTACTTCGGGTGGCTTGGCAGAGAAGACGACTGGTTGTTGTTTTCAGTTATTTTTTTTATTTTATTTTTTTTAATAACCTAAAATATTTAATTGTGTCAAGATTTGTTGCGTGGTCGTTTTTACAAATGAAATTATATTAATGCATGTATCCGTTAAAATCCAAGTTCAAGTCCATATGAAATTAATTATATTAATAGCTAATTAAATAATAATATTCAATTAATTTGAATATTATATATAAAGATATAATTAGGCATATGTAATCTAACCCTAACCAGAACTTTATGTTCTTTCAACTCCCCTCCTATCTCTCATCGAGAAACCCAAGCTAAAGTAAGAAGTATCTAAACTATAGATAAGAAGAGTTTTTCGATCTCATGATTGCTCTCTTGATAAATACGCTATTACTATAAGGATGAGGAATTAATGATCGACCATGCTCGTGATATTGTGTGATATTGTTTTCGTTGCACTCTAAAAGGTAGTCTTGATTCATATTTATGTGATATGATGTGATTCATCCTTCACATATAATTTTTTTTCTTTTATCATTATGGTGGCGAATTTAAATTTCCATAACAATCTTTATTAGATTCAGGGGCAGAGCAAAAAATTTTAGTCAAGATAGAAAAATAAAACTAATCAACTAATAATAATAAAGGGATATTTTACTAAAACTCCTTAAGTTTTACCTATATCTACAATTTTCTCCATGTTTTTTTTTTTCGGACAACAAACTATCCACTTCATATTTCAATTGACATTTTCCTCATTCTGTCTATTTTTTTTCTGTTAAAATAACAATTGAAGGGCAAAAAAAATTTTACAGGTCATTTTGAAGAAAATCAAGAAATGAGGGACTGTTTTGAAAGTTTTTCTCTTCTTCATCCCAAAACCACACCCATCAACTCCTTCGCAGACGTTGTCACCACCATCACCGCCACCACCTTCTCTCTTTCTGTAAAGAGAAAACCGTGGATTTATCTCCTCTCACCATTACCTTCTTCTTCTTTATCTCTCTCTTCCTCTTCCTCTGCACATACCTTCCCATTGATTTTTCCTTCTTTCCTTGTCTTTCGATCTACCCTTTTTCTTCTTCTGTAAATCCCAGATCTCTTCTCTTCTTTTCACTTTCTTAATTTTCTTAAATATGACTCCTTTCCGTTCAGATCCAACTTCCATAATCTACCTTGAACCCGCCGCTAAGTCTCTCTTCGTCCACCACTTCGACCGTTTGCCTGATTCTCTTCTTCTTCTTATTTTTTAAAAAATCGGTGATGTTAAAGCTCTTGGTCGTTGTTGTGTTTGGTGGAATAAATGGAGACCTTTAATGTTGTTGTTGTTGTTGTTGTTATTGTTGATGTTGATTTTGAATTTGCCTATTCATCATCATTTGAGATTGTTGTTGGTGTTGATGTTGATTTTGATTTTGAATTTGCCTGTTCATCATTATTTGTGGAGGTTGTTGTGCCGCCGGTCGTGATTGCTGAATAAGGTGGCAGGCAAGATGATTGGGCTCTGTATCTGGATCTAGATTTTTTAGGGAACTGGCTCTAGATTTTGGTGGTGGTGGTGGTGGAGACGGAGGTGGCAGTGGAAGTTGCAGTCTTGAGGTGGTGTGGATGGAGGTGGCCGGCGGCTGCTGGTTCGGTGACAGTGCGGCAAGCTCCGGTAGTGGCTGTGCCTTTTCATTTCTGCGTGTGCTGCTGTTCAAGGAATAAGAAGAAGGCGATTTCCACATCAGTCCTTCAATTCTTGTGTTTTTACAAAATCGACCGTAAAAATTATATTTTGATCCTTCAACCGTTATTTTAACAGAAAAATAGATAGAAGGAGAAAGATGTTAACAGAACAATAAAGTAAAGAGGTTTTAGTCTAAAAAAAACATAGGAAGGAAAATATAATTTATGTAAAAGATAGAGAATTTTTTGTAAATTTCCCAATAATAAATGCTAAATTATATTTTTGGTAGTAATTGGTGTAGAATATATTTTAATTTTCTACTCTTTAATTAAGAAAAGATGAAAATATCAATAAATTAATCACAACAAAAATATTTATAATAGAAATAATTTCATTTGAAAAATATTGATCTAAAAATGGTTATCACTAATATTTTGACGTAGCATATATACCTTAGATAACTAATGTTGATATGATTAATGTAAATACAGTATTGATGTCATACAATTAACACACAACAAGCCTTAAAAAAATAACTAACACGACAATGTATATCATATATTAAAGAGAAAATACAATTTTATACCTATGTTTTCCAAAGTTAAACTATTTTGTTCCTGTATTTTATATAATAGTTTGTTTTGTCCCTGCATTTTAGAAAAATTATACTATTTTGTCCATTTTCGCTGAAAACGGTGACGAAAATTAACTAGTCATGTCTTATATGAATCATTTCTTTGCACTGATTATAAATATTACATTAACTTTCACCGAAATAACACATATTCACCGGAAAATACAAAAAACCGTTCAATTGACTGATTTATTTTTTAGTTATTTTGAAAAATAGATATTATTTTAGTCAAAACTAAGATCATATTTGTACTCAAGAGCAAGAAAAAGATTCATATAAGACATAAATTATTAATTTCTGTCACTATTTTTGGCAAGAAAAGATAAAATAAAATAATGTTTTTAACATATGGGGACAAAATAGACTATTATGTAAAACAGGGAGAAGTTAGTTCAATTTGAAAAATATAGAAACAAAATTTTATTTTTTCCTTTTCAAAACCACGTCCAGTGCGCTACAACTTTCAAAATATTTTCTTTTTTTTTTCCAATTTTGCACTACTTTAGCTCCGATCGTCAATTTTGAAATCCAAGACCACCATTCAACTCTTCTTGACGATATCTTTCCATTAGTACCTGCATTCTACATGATCAATAGTTGGAGGGTTAAGTTTGAAATGAGTAGGTAAATGGGTCAAAACGACCTAAAATTTCGTTTCTATTGTTTGAGGTTTTATAATAGTGTGACAACAGATTTGAAGGCATATTTGGAATTCTCACTGCTAGAATTTCATTTTGTATGCTCGCTTGTATATTTTATCACCGAAATTGAAAGTTCATTGTTGGAGCTTGAGAAAGAAGGGTGAATTACCATTTAGGTAAATTTTCCAACCACCATTTGTATAATTTTTCGGGGACCGTTTTATAAAAATCCTTGAAAGTGACATGGTAGGAGCATGAGAGGTCATTTTTGGATAATTCATTGGTATAATGGGTCAAATGCAAACGTTAGGGAGCCAATTGGATTTTTAGTCAAAAGATAGGGAGGAAATTATATATTTGGCCTATTACAATTATTGTAGACACATATAGTGCATTGTAAAATCGTAAGATCAATTTTATGACCCCTTTACTGATCTTATTTAAAATATCGAGTTTGACTACCTTGTGTAAAATAGATTCTCACACACACATATATATAATTCATGTGATTAATTAGCCTTCTACCTTGTGAGAAATGAAATGTAAGATTGCAATTGAACTGAATCTCTCGAGCAACAAGTGAAATTCAATTCGATAAAATCTCAATTAAAAATTTAAAAGAGCAAGTTGAACCCTATATTTTAAAAATGGTCAATAATACTCTAAAAGAATCATTTACTTTAAAAAATAATATTTATAAAATTATACGGCCACTAAATCAACATTTATATTTATAAAATTTAAAATAATTAGTTTGTTATGAAAGATTTGGATATATATATATATATATATATATATATATATATATATATTTGTTGAATAGTTTTTTTATTTTCTCAAAAAGTATAAATAAATATGCCTAAAATACACATATAAAGTACGGATACTTAGACATGTGTTAACATCTCAATCTTAATTTTTCTCTAAGACTATAGCCAATTATATAAAAATACCCTCAACTTTAACCGAATTTTTAATAATGCCCAAAATTTAACTTTGTCTAGATTTGTTATGGGCCATTCCCATGTTTGAAAAAAAAAAGGGACAAAGAACAAATGGGACAGTGGGACCTACTTAGTTGAAAAAAAAAAAAAAAAAAGAAGAAGCAAATCCCATATCAGGTAGAGAATGAAAAATTAGATGAAATTTTCCTATAAAAGGAAGCTTGGGTTTGGGTTTCAAAGTACACCAAAAACACTTGAGGTGTTTTATATTAGGGAATTTAAGTTTATCTCTTGGAGTTCCTTGGAGTATAAATATGTAGGGTTTTTGGGTGTCGGGTCAGAAAAATATTTTGTATTTGCGGTTGTAACAATTTGCCGCATTGTAAATATTTTTCTTAGTTGTCATTAGGCAACGATCGTGGTTTTTGTCCATTTTAATAGTTTTTCACATTAAATTATTGTGTCTTATTCTCTTTAATTTTCTCAGTTATTATTTTATTTTTTAATTTGTTCTTGCTTAAAGACATGGCGTGCTTGAACATTGGTGATATAATTAATTATATTTCTAGATAAATTCTATTAAACGATACGAATTTAGTCTAAGGCAAGTGGATTTTAAGTGAGATCCACTTACCTGGTATAATTTTTTATTTCTAGTCCTTTATTAGCACAAAGTAAGCATGTCGGTTATGAGATGTAACATTGAGAAATTTGAGGGTAGAATGAATTTTGCACTATGGCAAGTGCAAGTGAAAGGTGTGTTGATCCAATTTGGACTGCATAAGGAGTTGCATGACAAAGTCAGTGATGGCGGAGATCTGTGTTTGGTGGCTTGTGTCGAAAGTCTTCCGATATAGTAGTGGTCAGGCGGTGTGTCTCGTTGGTTGATAAC
Source organism: Croton laevigatus (assembly GCA_949640765.1). Taxonomy (NCBI): domain Eukaryota; kingdom Viridiplantae; phylum Streptophyta; class Magnoliopsida; order Malpighiales; family Euphorbiaceae; genus Croton; species Croton laevigatus. Next base: position 10,108 of record CATIWJ010355410.1, on the reverse strand, counting down.
GACAGGGCAAGATGATTGGACAGATCAAATGGTTATTTGCTGGAGGTACGGTTAAACTGGACATGTAAAGAAGGATCACCGAAACAGTAGAGTTGATTCGGCTAGAAGCTCTAATGTTTGTTGCTGCCAATGTTATCTCCTGTGGTAAGAAAGATGTTTTATCTTTGTGAGAAAGATATGTGTGTCCTTTTGGCATGATTACTACAAGTTGAGATGCCATGGAAGAGGACAGATTATTGGTAGCTGGTCCACAGAAATGTGCGTGGGCATTGGTTGACAGTTGATGCAAGGTGCGTGATGGAAAAAATATGTCGATGGCTAATGAACTCTCGGAAAAGTCAACAGGAGGGTTGTACCATAAATTATTAGTGGGATTTAGGCATGGCCGCTGAAAATTCTTGGAGTAATTCCAAGTGGTTACACTCTTTTATGGTGGAGTATGATAATTCTTGTTATTAGAATTATGATTCTCGGTAATAGGCAATGTTGTGTTTTTTTTTTCAAGGTGGAGATTGTTATGGGCCATGCCCATGTTTGGAAAAAAAAAAAAGAACAAAGAACAAGTGGGATCCACTTAGTTGAAAAAAAAGAAAAGAAAGAAAGAAGAAGAAGCAAATCCCATATTGGGTAGAGAATGTGAAATTTTTCTATAAAAGGAAGCTTGGTTTGAGTTTCAAAGTACACCAGAAACACTTGAGGTGTTTTATATTAGGGAATTTAAGTTTATCTCTTGGAGTCCCTTGGAGTATAAATATGTAGGGTTTTTGGGTGTCGGATTAAAAAAATATTTTGTATTTGTGGTTATAATTAGTTGTCGTTAGGCAACGACCGTGGTTTTTCTCCATTTTAGGAGTTTTCCACATTAAATTATTGTGTCTTATTCTCTTTAATTTTCTCAGTTATTATTTTATTTTCTCATTTGTTTTTGCTTAAAGGCGGTCAATCTGAAAGGCGGGAAAATAGCAATATTTTTCCAACATGATTATACCTAATTTAAAAAAGTCAGTCTAAATAATACCCAAAATTTAAATTTTGAATAAATTGAAAAAAAAATTTAATAACATCCAAGAAAATGTGATGCTGATGAATAGTTTCGTGAGTATCTGCTAAAAGTAGTTGTGGCATTGACTGAACAATTTTGGTTATTTGCAAAGTGGAGAAACCATGTTTCTTCAAAAGAGCACGAATAGAGTCAGGTCTCTTTGCAGAGGATTTTGAGATTAAGGGTTTGAAATTTTGGGGATTTGAGAAACTATAGAAGAAGTGAAGAGTTTAATGAATTGGATTTGCTTAAAAATTGAAATTTGGAAAATAAAATGGGACATTGTCTTTTTCGGATTGAAGCAAGTGGAAAGAATTCAATAGATTTTTTTTTTTTCCAAATAAAACTTTGTTAATTTTTTTTTAAAAAAAAGATATTATTTAAATTGACCTTTTTAAATTGGGTATTATTGAAACTAACATTTTCCATGTCAGCATTCATGTGGCTATGAGTTAACCACAATGGGTTAAATTTTGCCAAAAGATGAAGTTCAGATTAAATTTTTCTTTCAATTTAATCTAAAATTCAAATTTTTGGTATTATTGAGACTGATCTTTTCGAATTGAGTATAATTTAGACGAAATTAAATTTTGAATATTATTAAAAACTTGGTTAAAGTTGATGGTATTTTTATATGATTAGCTCTAAAATTATGCACAAAATACTTACTTTAAACATATATGTAGTATTCAGAAAACTTAAATACTATTAGAAGTTTAAAATGGTTCGGGTCTTAATTGGAAATGGATGTTTTATACAAAATATTCGATACGGAATGCATTTATAGCATTTAATATGCATTTAAACAAAGGTATGCCATCCTTATAAAATGTGGACGGGACAAAAGGTCATATGTTTCAATTCCCTTTTCTTTTTTTTTGGAAGAGTACATATGTTCAATTCTTTTGTTTTTTTTTTTTTATTAAACCACAGTTGTCCCTAATATACCGGCCTATCCTAATTCTGCTCGCACCGGGTCGGCCACAATTGTCCCCTTGTGTAATTTTTGATGCTATCTAGCAATTTGTGCCACAAAACAACCAAGCATAAATGGAGATTGGTGTTCTACAATCAAACTGTTATAACTTCTGCATTTTGATTATCTACCACAGCTATCAAACTGTTTGGTCTAATAATTTTTTTTCCCTTTAATCACGGTTAATAAAATAAATTTTTCTGTGTCAGAGAAAAAGCCGGCTATATGAATAAAAGATGATAATGAAAATCAAAGTTGTCGAACCTGGCTAAAAACCAAACACGAAGCCAAGGGGTCAAGGGCGGACCGGGATTTGTGTTTTTCTTATTTATATTAATTTTTTTCATAAAATACTTTATATATATATGTTTGTGTCTCCTTTGATTAATTATTGTATAAAAATTTTATTTTTGAGAATGATATTATAAATGTTGAATAAAGAAATCTTTTTCTTTGTTAATTTTTTTTTAAACATAATAGCACAAATATATACTAAATAATTATTAAAAATAAGTGATTTAGATAAAAGCACATATGAAAAAAATAAGAGATTTCATTAATTTGAAAGGAAAAAGTCTGAGAAAAAATAAATAATACAGGTGGGCCGTACATTACAACTCCATCCCACATCATTAACATAGGTGTAGAATATAAGTAAACATGGAAAGAGTGATACGCATAGCATATGGGCTTAGAGGATTGACGTAACCCGGCCAATCTTGAAACCTTTAACCCGGCCGGTGAAACTGGATTTTGACTTTTAGACAGTCCGACCGGCCGACCCAGTTTTAAGCTACTTTTCGAGCCACTTCTCAGATCCGACCGGATAGGTTGCAGGTTTGCCGTCCAGCGTCCAACAACTCCAATAAAAGTTTTGAAACAAACAGAAAATTAATTTTTTCAATGTATACTAAAATTAATGTGGAAATTAAAATGATCATATATTAAGAAAACTTACATAAGTGATAGATTATTATTTTACTATACTTTTATTATGTTTAGTGAGTGAATTTTATGCGATTTTATTATGTTTTTATTTAATTTTAGTTTAAATTTTCTATTTATGTGTTTTTCGTATGATTTGATATTTTTTGTAGGTATTTCAGTGGTTAGTGAGTTTTGAAAATTTTTGGAGAAAATTTAATGATTTGAATTTAAGGAGGATAAATTTCCTTGAAATGTGAGAAATTCAGAGAAAACAATTCTTATCATGGGTGTAGGAATTCGCAACTCGTGGAACTAATTGATAGATTTGATAGAAAGTTTCACAACCCCTTCTAAGGAATTTCCGAATCCGTTAAAGTAGTGGAGAAATTGAAGCAAATTCTTATTATTCCCTATGAAAATATCCATGAACCGTGGAAATAATAGAGAGACCGGACATAAATTCTCACAACTCATGTAGTGAAAATTCCATGACTTATAGAAATCGTGAAAAGATTGAACAAAAATTCTCATAGAAAATCTTACAACCCATGTACATTGGATATCTTGAATCTTGTGTGTCAAATATTGCCACCTCAAGCATTTTGACCAATAAAACAATAATTTTATTTGTTTTCAAAAACAAAAGCTAACATCTTTTTCACAAATTTACAAAATCTTTATAACATTTGGCATATAAATCTAATAGTTGAATTTTCAAACAAAGTTGGGTGATCCCACATCAAGTGTTTCGAAAAGTAGAATACCGTGTTGTTGAGTAGGCAATATTGTAGTATATGCTTAACATTTACAACTATTCAATGCTTTATCAACGATTTGGTTTGAAATTCATTTCTCATGGTTGGAAATATTAATACAATTTTGTTAATCGTGATGCAAACATATGGTTTCATCTTATATATTTATTCTACTAATAAAAAAAATTATGAAGAAAGAGCTTTAGATGACCACTAAAGTATTCTTATAGCACTTAAGCAGCAACAAGAAGAAGAAGAAGAAGAAGAAGCAGCGTCACTTTCATGAATGAATCTTCAGCTATTCTCTTCGTTATAACCATTATGCATACACTTTTTTTTCATTATATACTCGGTGCATAACTGCTTTTAAAGTTGTTTAATGGTCCCAGACAATTCCGATCGTTCTGTATCAGCGCACTCCTTTATTTGGACACAGCTTTGAGAAAAAGGCAATTGAAACAGACTAAAAAAAGGGCTATCCTTCGATTAACTCAGTTATTAAATAAGTTTTCTTTACGGTTTATTAATCAAAATTTTATTCTTTCAATACATTATGTTCAAATTAATATTTTTCTTTCATTAACAGATTTCACAACTACAAAAAGTGGACGGTAAGTAAAATTTTAAAACTATTTGGTATTTTATTAATTTGATATTGAGTACAAAGTTACAGTCTTAGTACAATTTTAGCTCTATAAATTAAAATTGAAGACTATGTCTAAGCATACGCCATGAATAAGTACAAGTAACCACAGAATACGTACATCAACTATATATATATATATGTGTGTGTGTGTGTGAGTGAGTTAGTTAGTTAGTTAGTTTATCCCTATCAGTTTAGGTACATAATTGGTGTAATGAATTTACAGTATTTCATAATGGCTAAAGTCATGGGCGTCTAACAAATTTGAGATGTCCTACGCGAAGTATTAAAACTGAACGTTGGACTCAGGAAGATTATGATATGTATTATTGGAATGAATAAAAAATATATATTAAGAGAGTGGAAGATGCATACTAAAACAAGAAAAGTGTCTTTTTCTTTTTCGAGTTTTAAAAATTTGGAGGCCCTAAAAAATTAGAGCCCTGTACAAGTGTTCTACTTGCACAGGCTACTCTAGGGCCTGGCTAAAGTTAACTTTCAACGTTTGCAAAATATGTACAGGAATGCAACTTAGCGAAGCAAAATAAGTAATGTATAACAACACAGTTATTATTCATATAATATAATTAATAAAGGTCGGGACTCTTGTTAGAGCAAACACAATGTTGTCATCTATATATGGAAGGAAAAAGGAAATTTTATTGCACACCTGCAACCAAATATCCAACAAAAGAAAAAAAAAATTAGCTACAATGTTTACATGTAGAAGAAGAAGAAGAAAATAAATATAGTTATTGTTATATTTATACCAAAATCTCTTGGTGTTTTGCACCTGAAGCACTCGGTTCTCCTCGCATAGTTATGCACTCCACATCCCATTCTGTAAACACAATAACTTGAATTTAATTATATATATTGGAATAAGTACGACGTGTCGTGTCACATGTGTTTGACTAAATTTCTGTGTGCGAAACTGTTGGCTAATGCTTAGAATTTGAAAGAAGCGAAAGCGAACGAGATTGCACACGACATGTATTACCTAGGGCAAATCCAATCGCCAGTTTTCCAACCGGGAGGAAATGAGGCATCTAGCGATGATCCGCAGTCAGTAGCATAGCCATGTTTGAAGGCACCACATTTGTAGCAGATTGGCCTGCTAGCGTAATTGTGAGCTCCACAGTTAAGGGCAATGCAATACCAATCACCAGGCAACACTTTTGTCCATCCTGCTGGATCAGGCCCACCATATTTTGGGTACCCACAATTTAGGCATGCTTCTTCTTGTCTTCTAAAATTCCTGTACTGGCATGCTGAGCATATCCAATCTCCTCCACTGCAGCTCATTTCTATATCACTGAAACAAAATTCTTGCATTTTTAAAATTCTTTCTACACCAATTTCATGGCAGCATACTAAATTGATTGCTTGTAGAACATTTTAGTGAGTGTTTTTAAAAGAAATGTGTAACTGCAGCATTCTTTTGGTCTACTGGACCTCTGTCTGAGAAGAATGAATAAAACGTCTTTCTCTGCTCATCATAATTATACTAAAAAACTTTTGATAAACCCAATTTATTAAGTTATTTTGATGATGACACATGAATAAGTAAGTGGGTAGTTAGTTAAAATAACACATTACTAGAGGAGAGAAAGTAAAATATAAACTACCCAACTGCTAATATGTCATCATTCTATATTAAATTAGTGTATAGATTGCGTGGATTCTCATTTCTACGGCGTATAAAATCTTAAAATCTAAACTAGAAATATGTGAAAATGAAATAAGCTAAAGCTAACCTGAAAGCTCAAAAATTGCACAAGAAACTGGTAGTAGGGAGTTTAGAAATTAAGAAATGAAGACCCTATTTATAGTTGGTATTTTCTGAGAGATTTAGATAAAGTTGTATGTATGTTCTATTCCTCTCAAAGTCTTGATACCTCAATACATTATTAGAAAATATATTCTTCTTTACCACATAAAACAAACATTATGAGGGTATGCACGAAGAGTTTTAAGTAGCAGGTTTTATGTAGTTCCGGTGCACTAAAAAAGCTTGAAGAAACTTTTGGAATCAGTTCCTTAATTATCAATTATTCATATCCAATTCCATCTTCTTCTTTTCTTCAATTTGATTCCTTTCTTTGCAATAATTTAAAAGTTGCACCATCATTTATACTTATATAATATTCGTGATCACATGTTTCGTGTTGACTTTAAATTTATTTCCACCTCAATATATATATATATATATACACACACACAAAGGGTTCGAACTCAGGTCTTCACGCCTTCACACGCTGCTCCCTTCCGTTGAATCACCCTCGTCCCCTTTCCACCTCGATATATATGTCTTATGTATATTTTTGAGGAAATTATGTATTATGTATATTTAGTTTCATTCTTAAAAAAATGTATATTTAGTTTTAAATAAAAAAAATTATTAATCTCTCGTTTCAATTTATATTGAGAAAGAGATAAAAATTTATTTTGTAAGACAACTCAATAAATAGTCCTTTAATATTCTTAAAATAGAATTTATGGAGAAATCAAATTAATTTTATAGTTTATGATTAATGTGTTGATGTCAAATTTCAACTAATTCCTACTTTTATTTAAAATTTTTCTATGTAAATTCGCAGAGAGAGTAATATTTTAGGAAATGTATATATTAATTACCACATTAAACATTCAGCTCACATCACTTTCAGAAGGGAATGTCGATGTTCCCAGTAATTGCAAATTTAGATTGCGGCGAACCGACGCATTCATATTTCTGTTTATGCATGCTTCTGCTTCATACTCAAATCTTCAAAAATATGTTTCTAATCAATTGATTTGCAATTATTAGTCCAAACTTATGTCCTAAGAACATTAAGTTCACTCCCATTACTCATTAATTAATTTCAGTTTATCCATTTTAAGCACTGCAATTTTGTTTTGCATTTGACAATTAGAAGAGGATCCCATTTGTGTGTGTGTGTGTGTGTATATATATATATATATATATATATATATATATATATATGCTCATTTAAAAAGAACAAGATAATTATGGATTTCGCTAATATCATAAAATTTTTTTGATTTTATACTATACTCTTAGATAATTGACTTTACATAAAAATATTATAACACACCAATTACATTTGCGAAACATGTTACGAAAATATACCTTATACAATATCATAGTTCTTTATTCTCTCTTTTTGTTATTGCTTTCAAAAGGGTTTCAATAATACTGTAAAGAATCGCCATCGTCGGCACAAGAAAAATAGCCGTTGCTTTTTTCTTTTTCATTTTGAACATTCTTTTTTATAGCTCATGAATTGATATTTCTTCCCTATTTAATTGTATAAAGTTTTTTTTTATTGACAATTAATTATATAAAGTTTTATTCTTTTGAATATTCATTACCATTTCAATAAATAAATCATGTTGGGACCAATATTGTTTTGTGAGTTCCTTTTATTTTCATGTCTTGCACTATTCCTGTGTAAACCCTAGTTCTAACTCATTGTAACTAAATGTTTTATTTATATATGAGGCTTTATTCATCAACTTATTATTTTTGTGTATTTTAACTTAACGGATATCTATGAATAATGATTCTGCTTAAATCATCGGATATGTGATCTAGATAGTAAAACCTAGAACCAATAAAAGAATACTATTCTAAATATCCTTAGTAGATTATTGTCATGGGAGTAATAATACATTAAGACTAGTATGTATTCTATGAGATAGTCTTATTTTACATATCATAGGATATGAGATATTAATTAGAGATACATAGCACATGTTAGTGAACAGTATATTGGATCGATCCACTTAATGAGAATACTACATGTGATTTTTTGGTCACAAATATTTCTCAAGCAATGGTTATACTTGAATCTCTAGACCTTAAATTATTATGGGTTCTTAGGTAATTTCTCATATACTTTAACATATGCCTAACGTGTTCGTAACAGAGTGACAAGTATGGATATGATTGAATATGCAATGAATCATATTAAGAAACATGAGTGAAGTGAAGGAATTGTCACTCTCTACGAGATCAAAGATATCATCGGCCACTTGATTTATGAAAATTTAGTAATGAATTTGAGTAAATGTATGCAAAACACGTTTGTACTTTAATTCAAATACCATTCACTAAATTGGCACAATTGTGCTATACCTAGTGTGTTTTTATTTTCACCGGCACCATTCTATCAGTTTTAACATGATTAATTGTGCCAGTTCATGTGAATATGTGAGATTTCTCAAGATAGTTTGTTTTGTTATTTTTAAGATTCAATATTTTTTCATTTTTTGCAAATCTAATGTACATGAAAAATATTTTCCTACTGTAACCAGAACTTTTAGCCCAACTAGCTTGGATTCCTACATTTATTTGCTTTTTTTCATATTTAAGTGAAAATCATTATAAAGGAAGATATTTAGAACAAGAAAATGGAAATTTCAGCCCTTAATTTTTCCTATGTACACATTGATGTTTTTTAATGTTTTTTAAGCTTTCGTTTGTAGTGGCGGAATCAAAATTCGATGTTTGGAGGCAAGTATTGGTCATCCTCTGGGTACTCCATACCAAAGGGTTGACCTCGAAGCAAAAGGTTTGAGGGACCAAAATGAAAATGATCTAAGCAAAAAATTTGGAGGAGCTAAATGAAAATGACCTCAAACAAAAGTTTAGCAAAAACAAAATGAAAATAACCTTAAACAAATTAATGTGTGGTTGCTTGCTAAGACATCTTCCAAACAAACTATTAAATTCTTTTGTATGTTATTTGTAAATAGACTAAAGCGAGACATTTTGTTGCGAGACAGTCTCGCAACAATTATTTTTGCTTTTTTTTTAATTTTTTTTAACTCGACCCGGTAAATTGTGTTTTTTTTTCCAAGACGGTAAATTGTGTTTTGTTCAAAGAAATTAAATCGTCTAATTATAATTATATTAATGAAGGTCAGAAAGAAGTTTAACAAGAAAAGAGCACATCTTTCAATCATCCCTCATCCAATTCTCATCCAACGCGCCTTAATGCAAGGAATTTGGTAGTAAATTAGAAAACTAAGAAATAATAACAAAAATATAAGCCAATAACAATCAAGAATTCCACTTATCCTGCATTTAATTGCAGAAAATAATGGATGAAAAGTAGACCAAAACCCAAAACTTTACTAGCAACTATAAAAATGCATATTGACTTATTTTGCTCAAAAAGCATATATACATTAAAATCAGATGTAATTTAAATTAAATACTCATTAAAAGTGCCATTACTAATAAAACATGCCTAATATGTGACTTGAGTTTAGGGGGGAAGAAAAAAAAGGTAAGAATGCTCAAAAGCCAGCCCAACATACACCCTACACCCATCATTTTCATTCTTCAAACTATAGAATGTCACCAACACCAACAGAGGGGGCAACTGCTAATAAATGGAGATATACTTTCAAATTTAATAAGAGGTGGCCGGAATGTTATGGGGGGGCAGCCGCCACTGCTTGCCTCTCCTTAGTTCCGCCTATGATCGTTTAATCGGGGATAAGTGTAACATCCCAAAAATAATAATAAGAAAAAGGATCAAATTGTAGTTTACCAAAAATATTAGATAAATTATATTAAATTTTAAGTAATGAATTATTTTATAGCAAATTTATTTAATTAAATGTTTAGAAAATAATTTGAATGTTTTAAGTATAAATTTAATATATTTTGCAAATCGGTAAATTTTTACCATACAATGCGATAAAACGGTAAATTTAAAATTTACCCTAGTTAAAAAAATAAAATATAAACC
>CATIWJ010355358.1:0-14947 GCA_949640765.1 Croton laevigatus | reverse complement strand
AATAAAATTTTATTTTTATTCAATACATAACACAATGAAATTATACTTGAAATGATACGGAAGAGGCAATTGTAATAACTAGCACAAGTAGAAAGTTTTCATATTAATTAAGGAGTTCTAATTTGGAGAAAAAGGAAGAATGCATCAAAGCATTAGTTCAAGAAAATAAAAATCTGAAACCAAGGTGTCCATTTTAACATTGAAAAGCAATTGAATCCAAAATTCTGCCCATTTTGACAATGATCATGCAGATGCTGTAGCCTTACACTGCTTTTGTTGGAACTTAACGCTTGAAAGCTAACATTTTATTTATTGCGCTGATATACGCCATCACGCTCGAAATAACAATATCTGTTCCAGTACCAGTTCCACTAGCACCCAGAAAGGGAAAATAAATTTATATAAGTGTAAACTGATGTGTATTTTATAAAGATAAAATTACAAAATTATCCCTACAGCTTGTCAAAATGTATTGTTTTGACATCAAGTTTTAAAATTGAGTCTTACGTCACAGTATTTTAATACCACAAGGTAATTTTATCCTTCCATTAAATAGTAACTTATTTTTTGTTTTGTTAATGATATGTCAATTTTAAATAATTAATCTCATTTATTTTTTAAATGCCCAAATTAACCTTCTTCCTCTTCAAAAATTTGGAAAAAAAAAATCGAATTAAACTCAAGAACATCATTGTCCTCGTCAAAATTAAATTTAAATAAAATCCAATCTTGAATTTCATTGGAACATTTCTTTAAAAAAATTTTTTGAGGAAGGTTAATTTGGGTATTTTAAATTAAATGAGGTAAATTAGATAAATTGGCATATCATTAACAGAAAGTAAGTTATTATTAAACAGCATGATAAAAATGTCTAATGTCTAACGACATTAAAATACGGGGACAAAAGAGTCTATTTTTTAAACTAGAGGAACGACCATTTTAACAAACCTTAAAGTCAATTTTATAATTTTTCCATTTTATCAAGTAGAGATGAAGCTATGACTTTACGAGGGGTGGCTTACCTAAATGAGCGTTGAACTGGTTCATCCGTTAAAGCATGAATAGTTGTTTGATTGCTATCTTCGCGGATTACAACTCGGGTTTTGGCTTGAGCATCACTGCCTCCGGTAACAGCAGTTATGGAATATTCAACGAGTTCGACTGGTTCCTGCAAGCATGAAGAATCATATTAAACTACTGTACTAAATCAAAAAGCAGAACAATCTTTTAAGTAGGATAAGGAAATCAAGTAGAGGAAAAATGTCAGAAGTTCACCATTAACTAAGTTTATGTGTTCTTTCTCGGTAACAATATAGAGAGTTGTTCATTTGACCCTACACCTCAGTCAACAGAAAACCCGAGGAGAACAGCTTCGGCGCTGCAAAATCTAGACCTATTTTAGAATCCGTTGAGAGGCAAAGTTCTACACTAGTCGATGATAGATGCTAGATTTTACTGTTCTTGATTCCTATCTTTCTTACTCATAATGCTGTATCAGTAACAGAACATAACAGACCAGTTTTATTTTCTGAAAACACCCCGATCCAGCTTGACTGAATTGGAAGAAACTTAAATAACCCACCAAAACCAGCACCGCATTAAACATTTAAGGACTATCACGGCCCTCTCTTGCCAATTTGTTTTGTTCAAATTTCATTCTAATCAAATAAAAAAATCTTCATCATTTAAAACCTTCAAAATCCATGACACAAAGATGAGGCCAACTCTACTCATCCCAATAATACCTATCTACATAACACCTCACTTTTGTCTATCTACTGAAATACGAATTCCTTGATATATCTTAAGACTGAAATAGCTCAAACCATGTGTAGGATATAAATACACATATGATACGTATATATTACAATTTTTTAACATCAAACCAATTAGTTTCCACCAGACTGAATCTTAAACAAGCTATGTTAAAAAAATGAATCTTAAACAAGCCCAAAAGACAAAAAACAAAAAGAATATCCAACCTAAGCTTTCAGTTTCAGACATGAATCTAAGACAACTCCCTGAACCAGCACACTGGTAACAAGAGCATTGTATCTCTATAGCTTTGTTCAATAAAATTCTTGGTCAGCTCATTCAGCATTTTGTCATTACTCATTACAAGTGGCAGACTTTTGTGTAATCTTATTGGCCCAATGGATAAAGGAACTTGCTATAGAGCTTTCAATGGGCCAAAAATGGTCTTGGAGAAAACCAAACTAGAAGCTATTCCAAAATCAGTTCTGGAGCCACCAAAAATATCTACAAGTGACTAAATCCAAATGCCAACAAGATTACCTCTGAATTATGTCTAATGCCAAATGAGCCATACTGTCAAATGGAAATATTTTTCACAAGTAAATTTGTATACTACCTTCACAATGCGATCAACAGCCTTGTATCCTGCATCTACTGGCCCGGATCCAACTGAACATTCAATGTGCTCTTCACCATTAGCATCAATAAGCTTAACAGTTGCAGTAGGGAGACCATTTGTGCCACATGTAATCTAATATTTGCGAAATACATGTCAGCAGAAAATGAAGTGCAGATGCTTTAATAAAATAAAACAGATGGAGAAAAGATAAGAAATTTACCTGCAGATCCTGAAGCTTCCATAAAATTTCTGGCTGAAAAACTTCATCTGACACTAATGCTATCAGATCAGCATCGGTAACTCTCTACAACATGAACAATTAAAGAAGTCAGCTGACAGCTGAAGAATTCAACCGAACAAATAAACCAAGATATCCAGTCCAATGAATAATTTTAAATTTGATTTCATTAAGTTTGTCTGTCCAAGTTAGAGGAACTCGCACATTCACTCCAAAGATTAACCTATATCTAGTTGTAGAAGTCCATAATAAAATTATTTTGATCATTAAATCATCACCTATCAAAATTACCATAGTGAAACAGAAATTGTATTTAAGAGCTTTTGCTTATACAACATGATTGCACTGAAGGGAAAAGGAAAAAAAAAAAAGTACACTAGTTATTGGTGAAATTGAGTTGACAAAACCTACACAACTATCCTCACCTTCTTTGTTTCAGCTACGGACTTAAAACGCCAAAAGATATTGCCAAGTTGCTCATCATTCAACTCATAACGGAGCTACAAGAAGTACCAAATGGTTGAAGGACAATGAAAATGAGAAGAGGAAGCAATCAACTCTCACAAGATCCTTTTTTACCTCTTTAAGTCGATCTTTCAAAGCATGGCGGCCACTTTACCACAAAAAAGTCAAACAAAGCAGAGAAGTCATAATATGATTAAATTAGTTATGTAGACTAGAGAGCAAATGGCAACCAATAAATAGTAACAATATCAATCATCATCACTGAACAAACATAAACTTAAGCTAATGTTTTAGCCCATGACCTCATCAACCACAAAAAAACACAAACAGAACCATGTTAGTACCACATGTAAAATCTGAAATAATGTGGAATTTAAGGTGTTAGTAATGAAACAATCATTTCATTGATGACAGCAAAATGAGTTCTTGACCTTCTTCACTGTATGAATGTTTTCTACAGGCTTCCTTGGTTTCAGTTAACCGAAGCGAAAAATTCAACTTTGAGGAAATACCGTACAGGCAGACTTCAACATACCAAAAAAAAAAAAAAATTGAAAAGACAGTTCTCTATATCATAAAGATAAGCAAAAAGTATAGGGGCCTGGCTGCAAAAAGAAAAGAACTTATAAATAAATTAAAAAAATGACAAGGAAAATGCAACAAAATTCTTTCCTAATAACTAATAAAGTGTTCTTGAAGCAATACAATATCACTGGACTGTATGCTCTCTACCACTCACAGAGCAGAGATCAGAGCTTTCTTTCCACAATTTTTATATCTCCAGACAAAACTGTATGCTTAACAAATTCCTCATCAAATCCAACCATGCTAATGCTCTAATGTCACAGCCAATAGAGTTCAAAATCAGCCCATTCTCAAAAATTAAAATAATACACAGGCATAAATACAAATGTGATAAGTGCAGTCATTACAAGAAAAACATAAGTTAAACACAAATTATTCAGTTATAACAGTTGAAGATGAATGATACCTGAGTTTTCCAAGGACGATCCCAGCATCATTAGTACGTTCAAGCCCAATATCTTCAGGAGACATTATCTCATAAGTACTTTTATGTTTTAGCATTCCATCCTAGAGAGCAGACAGAATTTATAGAAACATGTCTCATTAATGTTGGAAAAGAGTTCGATATGCCATTACTAAGCAGGAGAATTTTGGCAAGACTGTTACGGAACTCACTAACAAAACTAAACAAATGGGCCAATACTCTGAAGAAAGAGCATTAAAATTCCTATATATTACATATAACATGTGCACAAAATTCCAAATATTAAAATTACTTCGTGTCTAAAATTTTCTCTAGTAAATTATACTATTGGTGTGGAAAGAAGTACTAAAAAAGCTTTTCATTTTTAGTGTAACCAGATCTCCATGGCACCGACTATCAAAGTTTCTTAAGGCAAAGATCCATGAAATACTACAATAAGATGGTTACAGTGAGAAATGTACGCTTGTCAAAATAATATATTCTTGTTCCCTGCAGCTTAATAGTACCAACCTGATGTATACCACTTTCATGAGCAAAAGCATTCACACCAACAATTGCCTTGTGTGGCTGCACTTGCAAACCAGTATATTCTTCCACCTAAAAAATCAATTGCAGGTAAGAAGAAAGTAAGAATCCCATTCAATATAGAAGAAAAATATACTCTAGACAAGAAAATATGATTTCAAAAGTGTTACCATTTTGCTTGCCACCGTGATGTGTTTATGATTAATTCCAGTATAAAGACCTCCTAAAATATCCTCTCCACGACATTTTATGGCCATAACAACCTGCATACTTGCAATTAAAATAAAGGAAAACAACAATACAAAGGCAGAAATATTAGACAGCAAAAAAAAATCACAGAAGCAAGGATATGAAAAGAATATCAACCACACTCAATGCTTCAACACTCATTAAAGAAGCAACATCTGACTAATATAACTTCCAGAAAGATCATATTGCTTCAGAAATATAATTATGACCAATCATACAGAGACAACCATAAATAACCGAGTTACTCACTGAGGAACAATGTAAGAACATATAGAAGAAGGCATGATCGTTCTATGCAACATTTTTTTTAAACCCATTCACTTTACACTACAAACTGCATATCATACTTAGAAAAGGGGAATGGAATAGATGAAAACTAAAAATCATAAGGAAATGTAACTGTGCAATTGATAAATAGGAACTCGCAATCCTAGCATTCCACGAGTTAAAAAAACACCATGAGTAGGCCAGAAATTTCTAATTTCCAGACATCTCGGTTTGTAAATTGTTTGATATTGATATAACTGCAAATTAGTATCTCTATATCTTTAGAATTTGTTACTTTTTTTCTTTTCTTTTTTGCCTTTGTTCTTTCTGGTTCCGCAACAGTAATTGTTTTAGACAAAAGATGAATCAAATTTTCTAGTGGTTCCTGCTACATAAATGTACAATTATGCTATCATATTAGTATGCCTTTTTTTTTTTTGATCCAACATATTAGTATGCCTTTAAGCAACCATTAATGCTACCTAACAATTGCATTCCATTAGTTATAAGGAGTTGGTCAATGAAATTACGGCACAGCCAATAAAAGTGTGACCTACATAAGTGCAGATAATTAATATATATATGGGTGAGCATTCAGTTTAGTGAATTAGCTAAATCATGTGATGTGGCCAAATCAGTTGGGCCAACGGTACAGAAATAAAAATGTGATAATTTCAGTTCTTGCCAAACAACTCATTTTGGTCTAATTTCCACATATCAATGGACAGAAAATCTAAATAAAAGAGAAAAAATATGATTATTTATATAACAATAAGAAGAAGAAGAGGCAAAAACACAACTCCAGTTTTATTCAAAGCACTAATTCAATTAACAGTTTATTCAGTTACATTGTCAGTAAATTTGGTTTCATTTCAATTTAATAGACTCAGCTATCACTAATTAATTATCTAATTTAGTTCAATTAAATTCTTTTAAATATATCATCTGGTTGCAATTGGTTAGTTAACCCTCTATTTAATTATATTAATTTATTCCATTAAAAACTTCAATCCAAACTTACTTTATTAAGAATTTCATAGACTTCAAGCTTCATTTTTATGTAGTGAAATATACAAGGTAAAATTGACAGAAACAATTATCTCTATGCACAAACTAGACACTTACCTCCTCCAATGAAGCATTTCCAGCTCTTTCACCAATGCCATTGATTGTTACTTCCACCTGTCTAGCACCTGCAAATGTCCCCTGAATTTAGTAAAAGAAGGGATGTGAGTGCTTAGGTTCAAAGTCAATGAGCATTGAATAGAATCGAAAGGAAAATGGCATACCGCTAAGGTATTAGCTGTAGAAAGTCCGAGATCATTTTGGCAATGTGTTGAAATAATGACGTTTTCAATTCCTGGGGTATTAGCTCTTATATGAGCAATGAGCTGCCCAAATTCACTTGGCAGTGTGATACCAACAGTATCAGGAATGTTTAGAGTTGTTGCACCAGCCTTGATAACTTCCCCCAAAATATGGTATAAGAACTCTTTGTCAGATCTGGTAAGGAATTCAGAAAAGAAATGCCACAAATCAAACGAATACATATGAGCATTGCATCTTCAAATTTATAAATAAAAGGTTTGCAACGCTTGGCTAAAGACTAAGAGTCTTGTGCGCAAGACAATAACATGAAAACTACTAATTTATCGAATAAGATAAGTATCCAAAATGAGTTTTTATAGAGAATCAACCTACATTTAAGAATTAGTACCCTTCAAAAATCAATCACAATGAATCATAAAAAGAACTAGCATATAACAAATAAAGAGAACTAGTACTCTTCAAAAATCAATCACAATGAATCATAAAAAGAACTAGCATATAACAAATAACTAACTAAATACCGGGCTTAGTTCATGCATCCCGATCGTGAAAATATCATATCAATATGCTTTTACATGGTAATATAGGCAAAAGCTTTTTCAAGTAGCCAATTGTATGTCTACCCCGAATGAACTAAGTTTTCAAATAAGTAAACAGCTATTTGATGTTTTAAAGAACCCACCAAGGAATATTTCTAGTCACCTTCACTCAAAAACAAAAATAAATTACTAAAAATATATAATTACTGCAGAATGCAATTGACGAAAATAGCACTACATTTAACACGTCTAGCAAAAAGACCATTTTGTCCGAGTGAATCTAACCTCCATCCCTAAAAATACAAAATGGACACTTCAGACTATTTCACAGTCTATTTCGATCAATGCATCCATCAACAACCAACAATTCACCCTCTTATCTTCATAGTCACAACTCACTCTTTACCAGAAAATAAACAAATATTCAGAGTAAATTCAAAACAATTTTCATCCACATCTTTTCTCAACCTCAGAAATCAAATGAAGCATAAAGTACCAATGCTCGAGATTTGAGGAGCCCTGCTCTATTTTTTAGTTTGGGCCCTGTAACTAAAACTCATTCAAAACTTCTAACTTTAAAAAACGATTATAAAAAATTATAAACGATTATAAACTGACTATATACATATATGATTATATGTATATATATAATTTTAAGCCCTCCAAAGTGAGGGGCTCTGTTCTATTAAGCAGCTTGCACACCCTAATGGACGGGGCTGACATTAAGCTTATTCTCCAATTCACCTTTAATTTTCAGATAATCAAATGAACATTGGAATAGACATTAATAAAAATATTAATAAAATAATAGAACAGAATATTCTAATATATTTCAAACTTACCTGCCAGCATCTTCAGGGCTAAATTCGACATCTTCACAGCCCAAACTCCTAGCAAATCTAACCATACGTCTAGCAATCTCCACAACCTCCTCTTTACTCTTACTCAACTTATACTGCATATGGATCTCACTCGTCGCAATAAAAGTATGAATCCTTGGCCTTTTAGCGTACTTCACAGCCTCCCAAGCAGTTTCAATATCCTTCTCATTACACCTCGACAGTCCACAAATCACCGGAACATACCCATCATCATCAACCGCATTTCCAACATCTTTAGCAATAGATTTAACAGCTTCAAATTCATCATTCGAAGCGGCTGGAAATCCAGCTTCAATTATATCAACGCCGAGCTTCGAAAGCTGGCGTGCAATGTCAGTTTTTTCCTCAGATGTAAGAGTGACACCAGGAGACTGCTCACCATCACGTAGAGTGGTATCAAAAACACGAACATAATGAGGGTCAGGGATATGATTGGGGATGTACGGTGGACGGCGGTGGCGTTGAGGAGAAGAAGAAGGGACAGCATCAGAGGAGCAGCGGGAAATGGTAGTTTTGAAAAGGGATTTAGAGGGAAATGAAAAAGTTGAAGAGAAATAAAAACGTTTAGAAGAGAAATGTAAGAAGGAAGGACGAGAGAGTTTTGGAGATTTAGAAATGGAAGTGATTTGAGAAACAGTGAATTTCGGTGGCGTAGAAATCGCGTTAGCAGCCATTGTTGAGAAGTGGAGGAGGAAGAAGAGATAAACCCTAGAAGTTGGTTTTTTGAAATTTACAGTCTGAGGTTTAACTCTTATATAGGTATTGGAAGGTGGTCCCGACCTTGTAGTACTACATACAGTGAACTACTATTAATTTAATTTAAATTAATTAAGAGAGTTTGTATGCGGCATAAAATTTGGACTAATTCATCTCAAAATTAAAAAAAAAAAACAATGGACTAGTAAGCATCATTTTTTTTTCTTAGATTAGTCAATGTCTATCAAAGAGTTTAATAAGTAGTACTACTAAGTTTATTTTAAATTCCATTCATTTTTTTAAATAAAAAATATTTAATCAATTAAAAAGATAATAAAATTTTTTGGCAAAACAAAATTGATATATTATCTATTTCCTTATACGAATAAAACTTTCATTCATATAAACTAAAATTTGACAGTATTAAATTCGAAGACTAGTAACATCTTTTACACTATAAACTACTAAACTTTGGCTGTTGAATATATTAGGGAAATTATAAAATCCCTAAACTATGTAAAACAATGCAATCGCATTTTCCGTAAAGTGACGCACATATAGGAGCATAGCCAGCCATAAGTGAAGGCCCAAATTTTTGAAACCCAGAAAAAAAAAAAGCAAAAAAAGAATAGCAATTAACAAACATCTTTTACTAAGACACACTTAAAATACATATTTTTTATTCATTCCAATAATACGTATATTAATTTCCACGGGCCTAATGCCCTCTTACCTCTAATTACATGGCATGCAAGGTATTTGATTTTTGTTGGCTAACCTGAATGGATTCCCACATAAGAAAGTACCAACTACCAGGGCTGGTTTAACCTGAAAAATGTACTTTTCATGTGATATTATTGTTATGAAAATAGAAGTCATGTTTTTTTATTTTTGGAACATTTAATAAAATCTCCCTATGTTTTATTTATATTTATATTTTTTTTCCTTGTCTTTTTTTTTGACAAAAAACTCCATGCTTTATATTTTCGTTGACATTAAAGCTTTTCTGTCTATTTTTTCTGTTAAAATAATTGTTGAATGACCAAAATATAATTTTACGTGTCTTTTTGCAAAAACTAAAGAAATGAGGGACTGTTTTGAAAGTTTGTCATCTTTAACCTTGGTTTCAACGGAAAACAGAGAAAGGAAGAGAGAGAATAGGGACTGCCAAGCTTCTAGCACTGCCACAGCCGGCCAACCTAACCGACACACCCCACCGGCCGGAAGCCCTTGCCATGGCGGGTCTCCAACGGAGCTATCAGTAAGTGCGGTTGTAACATTTTGGGAACTATTCCGTCACTGTTCACCTTTTTCGTCGGTATCTTCAAATGCCATTTTTGGCGTCTCCGGTGGTTAGATGTCAAATCTAGCGGTATCGGTTGACTCCGGTCAATAGCTTTCAGATGGTGGTAAGTTTGCTCCCAATCTATGGCCGGAGTGAAAGATACCGATGGGTCGGGTTTCGAAACCATTCAGATTACAGAATCTTCCGATGCATTTTCCAACGCCTTCGGACCGTTTTCTGTCTATTTTAAGGGCATATTCTTAATCCTCTCATTTGTAAGTTTCGTTTTAATGTAAAGTTTGAATGATTTGGTCATCGGAATTGAAACATTAAGTTTTCCGGCGATCGATGGACTGTTTCCATTGAAACCAAGGTTGAAGATGACAAACTTTCAAAACAGTCCCTTATTTCTTTATTTTTTTTTTTCAAAAGGACATGTAAAATTATATTTTGGTCTTTCAACAGTTATTTTAACAGAAAAAATAGACAAAATGGCTTTAATGTCAACGAAAATATAAAATAGGGAGTTTTTTATCCCAAAAAAAAAAATAGGGAGAAAAATGTAAATATAGGTAAAGCACAGAGAGGTTTTATTAAATATCCCTTTATTTTTTAAGTTATGTTTTTTATTTTATTTCATTTTTACATAAAAAATGTCATGTTGTTAAATCCGAATTTAGTAGAGTAATTTTTTTTTTCACATTAATAAAGTGGATTTTTTTTTACATAAATACTCTATTCTACTCTATACTATAGGGGAATTGGAGGAGGGGTTGAGATAATCCTCGAACCCGAGACCTCAATCCTAGAAAAGATATGCCTTATTACTAGGCTACTCTCTTGGACTTGGACTTTTTTTTTTTATCATATTAATAAAGTAGACTTCATAATATAATGAATTAGGTAACAATGGTTAAGTAAAAAAATGGAATTATACCTCTCACCAATAAATATATATATATATATATATATATATATATATATTATGAACTCACTAATATTTTTTTAAATAGTGTTATATCATATTTACCTTTTATTTTTATATTATAAAAAAGTAATAATTTTATATGATAAATAATTTTTTCAATTTTAATCTTTTAATTATTTTAAAAATAAAGAGAAGGTAGGGATGGAGACTTGTCGTGTTTTGAAGGAAAAAAATTAATAAAATATTTATGTAATATCCAAAAACTAATCTTTGAATTTAAATTGTGTTTTAAGTTCAAAATTTAACTTTGTATTTATCTTTATTTTGAAGTTTATGTAAAAACATTTAAATTGTTTTATTTTTAGTGTTCCGCAAATAATACTTTTTACAAATTCACTAAGAGTAAATAGCATATCGTTTTTAAAATTAGTAAGTAGCACAAATTCAAAAAAATAACAATAAAAAAAAAATTCAACTACACCCTTGTAACCCAATTTCATGCAATGATGCAACCCTCCCAAAAACCACTACTCCTCCTCATCTGTTGTTGTCTACGAGAAGACTACACTCCACCGAGGTGAAGCCACTGCCTCTACAATCATCATCAGCCAACCAGTCACCTCTCTCTAATCCTTTCTTCTTCTTCTTCTTCTTCTACTACTATTTTTCTTATCTATATCTCTATATTATTTTTTTCCTTTTCATTTTTCAATTGTGCTTTTGATTTTTTTAGGAGAGGAAAAATTTAATAGCGGTTAGAATTTTAGAGAAAATGAAGAATACATGTTGTATATATACATGTATATACATGGTACATATATAACATATTTTCTTCTATAATATATAATCTCTTATTCTTCCCCAAACAAAACCTAGTTGCCATTAACATCCTTTTTCCTCACCAAACAAACGTTAGGCACCATTAACATTTCTCTGTTCTCCAAAAATTACAGCACAAATCTGAAAAAATACAAAAAACAAGCACAAAGAAAAAGAAGAATATTAGCATTAGGAGCGGAAACAAGACGTAAAACTTGGGGTGCTAACTAGTGAAAAATTTCAAAAAATAAAACTTAATAAATAGATAAAAAAAAAAAAAAATTACAAGCAATTTGCAAGGCAATAATAGAGGCCGGGCTGTTAAGTTGTATGAACAAGACAATTTCCACCACAACAACTGCCACTTTTGGTCATTTATCAACTAATAAAATTTTTATTTTAAAATGTTTGGGAGTACGTAACTCAAGGCTACAATGTAGTTCCACCTCTGATTAGCATATGGATATTATATTGCAGCGTGAAGATTCCAAAACCAGAAGAAGAAATCCTTACATGAGCAGTCAACATCGGACAAAGCTGTCTTCTATGGTGGTAGGTCTTTGGTCTGGCTATGATAAGGCGGTCGTTGGAATTCTGCATCAATCTCCCACCCTCCTCTCTCTCCCTGATTCCTTGTCTTTCCCATTGTGTTTTATTATGGCCAAATACACAATTCCACACTCAAACTTTAACATTTTTCTCTAGTGGAACGTTTGACTTTATGAGCGATCTATTAAATACTCCAACTTTCATTTCCTTTAGAAAAAAAAAAAACACGACCTCTTCCAAGAGAGTGCAGGAAGTATGCATGTTTTAGGGGTTAAAATGCAATTTTTAGATAAGGAACATAGTGTAATTTTACATTCTTCCTCCTTATGCCATCTGACATTTCGAAATTAACCAAACTCAAAACCTTATTTTTCTGATTCAGGTATCAATCGAAACAAATAAGTATATAAAATCAAAGTATTCAACGAGCACAACCTAATCATGGTCTTCTTTTCTCCATTCAATCACCGTAACAGCTTGAAATATGCAAAAGAAGATTTCAGATTGCGTGACCCAACCCAACAACTCATGTTATTCTAGCCAATAAACGACAAAAATTCGGGTGTCAAAATGAAGCTTGTGATGTGTGGAGTTCAAATCTAGTCTCATATCATTCACTTGACCATAAAAAATCAACATTTGGGTCACTAGCACATTCTATTTTTGAGCCTTTCCCTCCTGATTTTCATGACTTCCGACAAGGATTTGAGCCGATATGGTGGTTGGCTAGAGGCTACGAATACATTGTTCTCCTCCCCTAGACGAGCTCTTTGTCATGCTATGAATACCCAACCTTATTGACGTTGTTCCCAGTAAGTGGTGTTTGGAGATGTGGATTTTATTTTGGGAGGAAAGGGATTAAAAATTGCCATTTGATCCCTATTTTTTTTCAAGACAATTACAAAAAGGGACATGAAATTACTTTCTTGGCCCCCAAAGTTGTGCATGTTATTCATGCAATTTTTTGGGTGAGCCGTGTGTTTTTTTACCAAAGGAAATGAAAGTTTGAGTTACGTTGTTCGTAAAATTAAAGGTTTCATTAGAGAAAAATGCAAGGTTCAGATGTGAAATTATGTATTTTCACGTTTTATTATCAATTTATATATTTTATTTAATTAAATTGAAAGATCATAATGATTTAATTATTGGAAAACAAATTCAAGTTCAAATTGATTTTGGATTTTACTATTATTATTAAAAAGTTATATATATATATATATATATATATATATATATATATATTGTAAATTAGTTAAAATTTCAAGAATATGAAATAATTTATTTTTATGTAACGAAAGACACTAGCCTTTTTGGTACTAACTAACGATTAAATAGATGAAATAAACTAAAGGACTCGTAAGGTGACGCACATGCAGCAATATAGTCATCCCATAAGTGAAGGTCCAAATTTTGAAGCCTAGAAGAAAAAATGGCAAAAAAAAAAAAAAAAAATAGCAATTAACATCTTTTACTAAATTAATCTCAAAATACATGTTTTTCATTCATTTCAATAATATATATTCTAATTTTCACGATTCAAGGGTCCTTTGCCTCTAACTCCATACGTCCCTATGTAAGGCATTTGATTTTCTTTTTTGGCTAAGCTGAGTAGATTCCCATATAAGAAAATAGCACAAAGTTTGGCGGAGAGTTATGGTGGAGATAGATTGGAGGTACTATACCTGCTATTAGGGGTGGTTTAATCTAACATCTTACAGAAAGAGGTACTTTCCATGTGATATTGTTATGAAAATAGAAGTCATGTTTTTTTTTTTTTCATAAAGTCATGTTTTTTATTTTTTACATAAAAAATGACATGTTGTTAAATCCGAATTTACTAGAGTAATTTTTTTTTAACATTAATAAAGTAGGCTTCATAATATGATGAATTAAGCAACAATGGTTCCAAAAAAAAAATGTACCTCTCACTAAGAGCATCTTTATGCTAGGGTGGATTCCGGCTAATTTGACATATTTTAATAAAAGTTATTTAAGTGATTTGGATAAAGTTACGGTATAGATATTTAACTATTTAAAAGAACCATCCAATGCTAGATATGCTACAATTAAATTAAGTGATTATTTGTAATTATTTTAAAATAAAATTCGAATTATAGCTAAAATAGAAATTAGAATATAGGTACAACACTTAAATGGAAATAAATTTAAAAGAAAAAAAATAAAAATTGCTGAGTCACGATGTCTATTTGACCCTCTGAAAATAGAAGTTGGGATGGACAAGGACAATGTTTATTATACGTCTTCTTCACCGATTAAATAGAGGATTGGGTTGGAGATTTTTTTTTTTAATAAACTTGCACTTTAACTTATGTGGTAACTAAAATTTAACAATTCAAATTGGAGATGCTCTATATATATATTTATTTATTTATTTATTTTAAAGAGTGTCATATTTGCCTAAGCCCAAGAGAGTAGTCTAGTGATAAGGCACATCTTTCCTAAAACCTGAGGTCCCGGTTCGAGACTTATTAATCCACTTCTTCAAATCCTCAAGTAGAGTAGAGTATCTATGTAAAAAAAAAGTGTCATATTTACCTTTTATTCTTATAATTTAAAAAAGTATTATTTTTAGATGATAAATAATTTTTTCAATTTTACTCTTTTAATTATTTTAACAATAGAAGTTAGGGATGGATGGAGATTGTCTGTTTTGAAGGAAAAAAATTAATAGAATATTTATGTAATATCCAAAAACTAAACTTTGAATTTAAATTGTGTATTAAGTTAAAATTTTAACTTTGTATTTATCTTTATTTTGAAGTTTATGTAAAAA
>CATIWJ010355269.1:0-20707 GCA_949640765.1 Croton laevigatus | reverse complement strand
ATTATAGTGTGAGGTAATTAAGTGGTAGAGAAATAATAATAAAATATGTAGAAAAATTGCCAAAAAAGGAAACGTAAAGAATTGAAAAAATTTGCCAAAAACGGAAACGTAAAGAAATGAAAAAACTGGAGGTAGTATATATATATAATGTAGAAGATGAATTGAAAAAAGGTGGGGTTTGAAGAATGATGATAAGTGTCCATGTGAAATAAGAAACTGATGAGAGAGGAAGAAAGAAAGCACGCAATTCTTTGGATTTTTATCACTCTCTTCAACGCATCCTCTTGCAATCATCATGTCTTCTCCTTCTCTCTTCCACCTCTCTTCATCATTATTTCTTCTATTCTTCTTCCTCCTCCTCTTTTACTATCCTCAAAAACACCCACTTTCTTCTTCTTCTTTCTCTTATTCTAATAACCTTTCAACAACCAGAACCAGGAAGAGAAAGAAACATTTACTACTCTTCGTCTTGCTATTCAAATCTTGATTTCAACCTCAAGATAAAGATCCAAGATGAAGAGAAACATTCTTTTCTATCTAATCCGGAAGAAAAAACCCTACTTTTATTATTACTATTTTCCATTTCCAGTAACTTTACTTCTTTGAAAATGGGTTTATAATAATTTCTTCTTGGAAAGATTTATTTTGAATCTTCTCTTCTATTGGGGAATTGAAGCATCACGGTCCGATTGTTTCCTACATCATTTAAAGGTTCGATCTTTGATTATGGGAAGACAGCTTCAGATTAATATATATATATATATAGATCGATTTGTTTCGGTATGTGTAATGTTTTTAATTCTGTTTCATCCGTTGAATATATATATAGTATTTCTATGTGGGTTGTCGTGTTTGTTTGTTTTGAAGACTGTATTGGTGCAACTATTTTCTGAATATGGAGATCTGCTGAATAATTTCTACAATTATATATGTGTGTGTGTGTATGACAATAAATAAATATTGTTCTTTGTCATGTTTAAATAATTTTATACTGTATATGAATATAAATGTGTTTTTCCTGTTTTGATGTTAGTTAATTTGAAGATACAGATGAATCCATTCTTGTGAAACTCTATCAATCATAGTTTCAGCTGTACATATGTAATGAATTAGGGCTTTTGATTTTCTGACATTTGTCTGTCCTTATTTTTTTCATTTTTTTATGTTTCTTCTGCAACCCTAATATATGCAAAAACTACTATTTTCTATACTAATTATTTTGAACTACTTCAGAATTTTAACCTGCAATAAATAGATGCTACAGTATCTGTTTGTTCTTGAGTAAACACTGCATGTTCCAAACAATCTTTTCTTTTTCTTTTTTTTGGGCCTGCTCATTGGATCAGTCCATAAATTCCCTTTTTTACCTACTTTATTTTTATGCATTATTATTACATTTTTCAAATAGTAATTAGCTGTTAATACAGTTTCAAGTATATATGTATATTTTCACCGCATCCTTAGAGAAATTAGGCACATAATTATATATGCAAATGAGCTGGTTAGCATCATTGCAAAATTTCTGTTGTGGGGTATTAAGTCTACCAAATCTAATGAATTAATTCAACCACATGTTTGTTAATTTCCTCGCATTTTTAACTTAAGTCCATCAGTTAGTTCTCCACAAATTATGTGTCCTTTTTTCTTCCTTCTAGTTATTCTTTTTTTTTTTTCGGTATTATTATAGTGATTTTGTATATTAATTCGTGCTTGGATGAGTAAATTAAATTGGTTACTTATGCTTCAAAATGTTTTGTGAAACGAAAATTTGTTATCTGTTTTATCTGTTTTGTATGTATAACTAATTAGCTTCTCTTTGATAATTTGGCTTCTGAAAATTATAGTTATAAACAACAAAAAGTAGTAATATGTGAATTAATAGTCCGCATTGAGATTTTCAATCTTGTTTTTAGTTGAGTGTGTCATTCATAATTACTGTTCTTGATTTTGTCATTTTAATTGATTTTTAATTCCAATTCATTTCTATTCAACAAAACACAGAATAATATTGTTAGTATTTTAGAGGGAAATGGTGCTTATAGATGTTAAAAATTTGTAGATATTGTAATAGGCTGCATTTATATCTGATTACAAGATTCAATCTCATCCAATGGAATAAGTTTGATATGAATTTGTACAGTATTTTTATACTTGTCGGTTATAAGTCATATTCTAGTTTGGTGATTTATGGATCCTTTCTTGTCCATGTTTGATGACCTTTTTGTTTTTAAATAGTATGTTTGATGACAATTGAATATATGTGTATTTATATATTTATTATCTTTATCTATATAAATATATACTGCATCTTTTTCTAAACTTAGTGTCCCTTTTATTCTTATTATCTTTTTAATCTTACAAATAGTGTCACATTTATAGTAATTAATACATTTTTTTTTTCAATTTCATTCTTTATCCTAAAATTAAAAAAATACCACCTCTGTCCTAATTTATCTATTTAAAATGTGTTTTACAAGAATAGCCCTAGTTAACATATCCCTTTAAGTGTGCTATAATTACATTTTAAGGCATTTTTTTTGTTGAGAGTTAATAGACTAGAGAAGTGCAACTTTCTGAGAAGTAGAAAAATTAAGTCATTTGATTCATTCTACTTTCTGAGAAGTATATGCTAACTTTCTCTACAAAATAGAAGCAATTTTCTAAGCTAAAAGGAAGAAAGTGAAACTTTCCAAATTAAAATAATAAAATTATATTTTTACTGTACCATCAAAATACAATTAAATTAATTAAATGGATACTTTTGCTGTTTAAATATAAAATAAAGCTATTTTTCGGGAAGTTAAGTTTAACACTAGACATTTATAATTATACTTTCCTAAAAATAACATTTCTACAAATGTATTTTCTATAAAATTGAGCAAATTGAACCAACAATGCTGACAAAGGTGAAATTGGAAATATCATTATCAATTATTAGAAATGTGACGCTCTTTGTAAAAAATGAAAAAGAAACTCTTCTAAAACAAAGATAGTATTAATTACAATTTTAGTACTCTAAACCAATATTTTTTCAGAAGAACACCAAAGCAATATGTTAACTAAGTTAACTTTGTAATTTTCAAAAAAAAAAAAAACTAAGTTAATATTGTTAAAATACTTTCTAAATAGATAAATTACCCAGGAAGATTTCTTAATATTTCTCAGAATAGAAATAAAGATACTAATTCTGGAAGGGATAATACTGAAAATTAAGATATGGCATATTTTTTCACATATCAATTTGTATTTAATTACATATTTTAATTTATAAAATTAATTGATATATCACAATAAATATAAATATTAATACTAATTAATGGATTTTTTCTAATAATTCTTAGCAATCGTAAAAATAAATTTATCACATTGATGATAATAATTTTAATTTTTGTTTTTAATAATTTTTGAGGGAAATGTTTTTAATAATTAATTATATAATGAATTTATATGTTTGTAAAGGAAAAAAAAAGATTTGTAAAGAAAAAAACCCAGAAAATAATGTTTTGAACACAAACGAAAGAGAAAGGAAGGGAAGAAGAAGACAAATACGCATGTTAAAAATATATAGAGAGAGGTTGAAATTCCAACACAATCTCGGCTAAATTAGTTATTCAGGGAACTTTAATTCAGCTGAGTGTCAAGTAACTTTCAATGTAACTTTTCTCATTTACACCTCTGTTCAAAAGCATTAACTTTTCTATTTACAGCTCTAATCAATTGCATTATTTTAATATAAGTTTAAGACAAAAATAACTTCGAACAAGATTCTATGCACATTTGAGATCTATTGTAAAATAATTTTTTTTTCAAAAGATACGTTAAATGTTTGACCAAGGACCTCCAGCTCATGCACATTTGAGATTTATTGTAAAATAAATTATATTTCAAAAAATACATTAAATGTTTGACCAAAGACCTCTAGCTTAAATGGTTAATTGATGCATTTCTATAGTCTGAGATTGAGATTAGAGTTCAAATAACAAAAAAAACTTAATTTGCTACTAAAAAAAGGTTTAACCATGATTCATGATGCATGCTCTAGCATACAAAATAAACAATCTATGACTTCAAGTTTTACATGTATTTGTCCGGGAAGAATTAAAATATAAGGGCATTTCCAATGCAGTGGTGTATTATTTTCATTTGATAACCAACTAAGAAAATTGGAAAGAATTAAAAAAAATTGTTTCCAATAGTAATGTCTATCTGATTGCCAAACTAAAATTTCAATGGGCAATATTTAGTTGACCTTTTATTTATGAAAGGTCTCTAGACAATATTCACGTTAAAATTATTACATGATTAGTTATCCATTAAATTATGAGCCCGGAAAGGAAAGAAAATGTAGAATGGAAATGTTGTATTGGAGAGAGTTTTTTAAAAATGAAACTCTATAAATAAACGGTTAACCACGTAATCGTTTACAACTTCTATTTTAATCGATATATCAACTACAATCCACGAGATGCTCTGGTTGTGCATGGTTTTTTGGGCAAGAACTGGTGAAATGGAAACCATACCGGAACGATAAATTTTAATTTGCGATTCTGATACTTAGCTAGAACTATACTCGAACCGTCTCAAAACTGTGACCGTACTGGGAAACAATATGTAAATAATTAATAATATATTTATAAATATAAAAATTTACTTGAAATTAATGGTTACATTAATAAATTAAAGTTAAAAATACAAAGGGGTGAATAAATAATTAGATTATACCCTTAAAAACCCACCCAATACTAAACACGCGCATAATTGTCAGGTGCTCTGAACTAAAACCAAAATTTTTTAAAAAAAATTCTATACATATTCACTTTAGAGTATAAAATATTCAATTATTATAATAATATAAACAAAAATATTTTAAATTTGTTTGCATTAAGAAAATATGTTTAATTTACTAATAAATGACAATAATAATAATATTTTTACAACAATTAATGATATGCATGAGATATTTTTAAAAAAAATTGATATTAATGCTCAATAATAATAATGATGATGATGATAATAAAAATAATAATAATAAAAATAGAATATTTTACATGTGTTATATTAACTTTTTATGTATTTAATAGTTCTTGGAAGAACATGAATTGAAATTGAAAACTTTATTATGCAGTTTTAGTTCCAATTTCTTGCCAAAGAACCATATTGCAACCGAACTAACACCCTCCGAAGAGTGCGAAACAGGTGATGATGAGTGTATCTTATCATTTTCATATACATTTTATAAATTTTAAATACAAAATAGTTTGGATTAATAGAATTTTTTATTAATTTTGTAATGTGTTGTAAACTTATTTTAAACTAATGCATGTGTAGTTATAAAAAAATTGACATTTTTAGCATTTATTTTTAATTTTTAATTTGTAAGTCATAAATTGTGAAATTATATATTAAATATTGGTTGAGATTTGATATATAATTTTTATATAAATATTCTATTTTATTATTAAAGTTATCTATTTGACTATTTTGGAGAGTATTTTTCTTTTCTTTTTTTTTCCATTTTTAAAAGAAGCCCCTTATTTACATAGGTTTTGTTTAGCTCACTAGTCCGGGTCAAACTCAATTTCAAATAGTTCGATTACATTTTTAATAACGAGAGATGTCTCACATTTTAATTTATTTTACAATCTCTTACTGTTGACCCACTTAAATTATAAAATAGTTTAAAATATTATAAAAATACCACCAGATATTAAAAAAAAAAAAAAAGTTGTGAAGCTAAAACCCTTTCTATTTTCAAATGAGTCTAATAATAATCAAAATTTTCGTTTATTCTGAAAAAAAGGGATAATATTAGAAAAAGTCTAGTTGTCAAGTTCCTAAATAATTTTTAGATTAATTATATTTTTAATTTTTAAAAGTTATTTTAATCATTCACTATTAAAAGAGTGATATTCGATTTGTTTATAAATTATTTATAATCTGTTTATAATATATTTTTATGCAGTTTATGTTATGTTCAAAATTAAAATAACTATTTGGGCAATTATTTTAAAAAAATCTGACATTATATTTTAGAATACAATAAAATTTAGTAGATTATTTATGCCAAAAAAATTTTTTAAAAATATTTTAAATTCATTAAAACAAGAGGGTTTTTTTTTTTTTTGAAAAAATAAGTTCTAATTTTAAAAAAAATATAGTATTATTTTCTGAGCTAAATTTATTAATAATAAAGCAACTAATTTTATTTTTACTAAATTGACCTAACTATCGTTATTCTTTAAAACACTACAGACAACTAATAACCAAGTTTAGCACCCTGTAAACTTAAACCCTACTGTTAACTATTTTTAATATTACTTTCCACATATTATAAAACTCTATCCATTCTCCATTTTGTTAATTGAAAACCGTGAAGAATAGGAAAAAATCGAAAGCAACGAATTTGTAGAACACCGCCACAAGGTATGTTTAAAGGCAACCAAAAAATGCTCTACAAATTGATGAAGAAGAATTATTGGGTATGTTTGATGATTCTAAATTATTAATTTACATTGTGTTTGAAGATGGAGATTGATAGAGCTTTTATTGTTGAGCAGCACCAGAGCAATGAAAACCACGAGCGGCGGGTATAGTTGGGGTTTTGAGTAATATATGGATTCAATCATCTTCCTTATTTTTTGCCCAATTGGCATCGGAGGCTCGAACACCGGTGAAAATTTAAACTTAGCCCTTAAATTCATCATATGTGCGAGTTGATCTTCTTTTAATTTTAATGCTAAATCCGACTAATCAAAGGCGCTAGTGGATTTTACGACTTTGCAAAGATTCGAAATCTAAATATCCCAAGGAGAGTTTTTTGTGATGCTCCTGAAATATTA
Organism: Croton laevigatus; assembly: GCA_949640765.1. Lineage (NCBI taxonomy): Eukaryota > Viridiplantae > Streptophyta > Magnoliopsida > Malpighiales > Euphorbiaceae > Croton > Croton laevigatus. The sequence continues at coordinate 13,868 of CATIWJ010355269.1, read as the reverse complement.
AAGGCCTGTTTCTTCTAATGATACTTCACATAATTTGATGCTTAAGAGGCTTGACTACGAATAATGGCTGTAACAAGGTGATAATGATTCTCATTTGGGCGATTGTGGGTTTGGTTTATAGTAATTGTGTATTCATTATAAACAAAATTTATACTTTCTGAAATGATATAAAAACATATAAGAACTTGAAGAAATGTGAAAATAACTTGCAGTGTTCTCGCTCTAATTTGTTGCTCTGCGTATTATACTCTTCGCGCTTTTCAATCAAGAAATGAAGAAAGGAGTGTTTTGGAATATGTCAAACGTAATGTTATTGGTTAACGGTAGGGTGTAAGTTAACAGGGGTGAAACTTGAATTAATATTTAACGCTAGTATTTTAAAAAGGAAAATTTACAATATCCTTCTAGGTTATAGGATATTCGACATTTTTCTTTCTGATTTTTTTTTTCAACACAAATCTCCTTGATTTTTTAAATTGTTAACAATTATATCATTTCTGTCTATTTTTTCTATTAAAATAACGGTAGAAAGATTAAAATGTAATTTTATGAGCTCTTTTAAAAAAGCTCAAAAAGTGAAGGACTGAAATGAAAATTTATTATAATTAATAATTATTTTTTTCCTAAAAAAAATTTAATTTAATTTATATTACTTTTCTTTTTCTGCCTCCTCTAACCTATCACGCCAACCATCATCACCACCACCACCACCACCAGACGCTGGCCCGCCTTGCTGCTGCTCCAGAACCTGACGCCTCCCTTGGCTGACGCTTCCCTCGCCATCGGAACAAAGATCAAAGACGATGACGACGAGAACTCGATGAAGCCCAACGTTCGAAGTGCCTCCTCGCCATTCTTTAGGGACCGATCTACGTTGGAGATGGCTAATGCTAGCCGAGGCTCGACATCCAACCTGAATCTGATGCTTGGTCGGACAAATGAAGAAGAAGAACCTGAATCGATTGTTGTTGTAATAAGAGCAACTGTATATACAATTTCTATAGCTAAAAAACCCATGGCCGGTGCGGGTCGACGAGTTACCACATCCAATCTTAAGGTTCAAACTCAAATCGCCACGGATTGTATGTTCATGGTTCTTTTTGTTGCAAGTGTTGGCATTAGACTTTGTTTTGTGTTTAATATGCTATGGATTTGGGGTTTAAATTTATGAATTTGAAGGAAGTTGCTCCTTGTGAAATTGACTTTGGGAATTCCCACTCAGCTTGTTTATATGGTACATTTGATTGCTTTATGACAACGAGAAATCAAAATTTGCTGCAGATTATTGAATATGCTTTTAATTTGGAGTGATTCTGTTATCATTGAACTGATAATCCTTGATTTCTTTATTCTCCATTTACTGAAAATTAGTTATTGGGTTTTAATTTTTTTGTTGTGGCTGCTGGTTGTGGTTACAAATGAATGAGAGAAGGTGGTTATGGTGGTGATGATGGCCGAAGTTGACTTGAGCCGCCGGATGAAGATGATGACCGGAGGTTTCAGTGGCAATGGTGATGGTTAGAGGAGGAAGAAGAAGAAGAAAATTATTTATTATAAATTAAATTAATTTTTTTAGGACAAAAAATAATTATTAAATATAATAAATTTTTATTTCAGTCATTCACTTCTTGAACTTTTTTTAAAAGAGTCCATAAAATTATATTTTAATCCTTTCACTATTATTTTAACTGAAAAAATAAATAAAAATGGTATAATTGTTAACAGTTTAAAAAATCAAAGAAATTTATGTCCAAAAAAAAAAATAAGTGAGAAAAATGTCGAATATACTATAACCTAGAGAGGTTATTGTAAATTTTCCTTTAAAAAATTAGAAATAATTAAGTCAATTTGGTGAAATAAAATTAATTGCTCTGCTATTAATAAATTTAGCTCTAAAAATTGCGTTACCCTATTAAAAAAAATTACTATTTTCATATTTTTTTTAATTTTTTTATATTTAATATTTCACTAATATCAATAAAATCAGTTTTTCACCAATAACAAGACAGAAATAATAATAAATAATTATTAATTTTTTAAAAATTTTATTTTTTTACCAATATTAATAAAATAATAATAATAAACAATTACTATAAATAAAAATATAAAAAATTAAAAAATGTATTAAAAATAAAAATGTAAAAAAAAGAAAAAAAGAAAGGTGGTACTTAAATAGAAAGTTGGGATCGTATATAATTAAATCCAAAAAATAGGATTTAAAAAAAAAAAAATTCAATAAATAGGAGTAAACAGTAATTTAGCCAAATGAAATCAAGAGGTACTGAGGAAGTCTCAAGGTCGGACGCCCCTCGTTGACGCTGATCACCGCTGTAAAATTTCCAATCAGTTTTCATCTCTTCTCTCGACGGATCTCCGTTTGCCTTTTTCTTTCTTATAGAAACTCTGAAGATTTATACTCCTTTTGAGACCTGTTACTGATTTTCGTTTCTCCTGTGCTTCTGTTATATCGAGTTTCCGGTAATGAGGTTAGGGTTCTTATTATTAGGTTAGCAAATTGGGGTTTTGCATATTTTCTGGTTGATCATATACAGCCGATTAGATTATAGCTTATTTAGGGCTTTATCATGTCCGAAGCTTCGAATGGTCGCATCACCATTACTCTTGGGCGCACTGGGCAGGTATTTATATATTATTTTTTATCCTTTTTTCCCTTGTTTATTCTGGCAATTCAAATTGGGTTAGCGTTTTATTTTGTTTGATTGGGTTGCTAATATCTGTTTGGTTGCCTAGAAAAATGAGGGAAAGGTGAAATGAACTTGTGTTGTGAATACATCCTCGAGGTTTTCTCTCTGAGGAGGAGAATAGAAGTCTTCATATAACTGTGCTTCATGCAACTATTAAGTATTGTTTGGGTGTGTTTATGGTTTCCTAATTACCGTTTCTTAATCATTTGCTGGTATGTACAATGACACAGGTGGTAAAGAGAGCTCCAACTGTATCTGATGTAGAATATGCTGATCCTCTCCCAAGGGTTGGAAATAAGCGGTCTGTGAGGGATAGATTAGGCAGTAATTTAGACAGTTTTTCATCTAGTGGAAGCAATGTTAACAGCAAAAGGTGTGATTTACTTTTTTCGTTTATTCATCTCACTTTGGTTACCTTGAATTCAATAATGTTTTATTTCATTCTTAACATTTTCTTGTGAATTGGAGAAATTGTGATGATATTATGCAATCTGTATATGTCTGCGTCAGTTCAATAGCTTTCTAGGCCACTCGTGTTTGAAAATTTTTAAGTTTGTTTTATTGATTACAAAAATTGAGAAGGTATGGCAGAGCATTTAAATAAAGCAAGGTCATTTTTTATTGGTAGTAAATTAAAACCATTGTACATTGTGGATGCCAAAGTACTGAGTATCTTTTGGAGTCTCTAGTGTCTATGTTTCATGGTTGTTTTTGTGTGGTGATAAGTTTTACCAAGGGCATGCTATTATGATGAGATTTCATTAGAGAATGTTGGTCATACTTCGTCTTCTTGTAGGCAAAGAGGAGGCAGTTATTTGACCAGTTTGACTTCTAATGGTATGGAAGGTAATAAAACTTGCTGTCCACCAATGAAATATGATCTATTTTTCTGTTTTGGAGAACTGACCTTTCTCTCTTTTTTTAAAGATATCCACATTAGTAAGGATGACCTTCGATTCAAACTCATGCAAAAAGGTGTACCTAGAAGACCACCTAGCAACTATGATGAGAAAACCATGGACCTCCGTGATAAGTTATCTAGGACAGTGCAGCCTTCAGGCCCTCCATTCAGTACTCTTGATACACGGCAGCGCATGCCTGATCCAAAGGGTACTGGTATCTTGGGTCGAATTCCTTCTTCAAGAAGTGTAGATAATCTGTCACAAGTTGATTTGTCACGAAATTCTTATTCTCCTTGGACTTTTGAAAATATACGAAGGAGGTCTCCTGATAGAATCATGCGTAGTTCTAGGGGTTTATCCCCACCCAGAAATGTGGAAGAAGTACAAAGAAGGCCATTAAGTAGGACATTTGACGATGCAAGATCAGTTTCATATGTGAACAAGGAAGTTCTTGATGCTCCAAGGCCTGCTAGTAGTTCTGCAGCTTTCATGACAAAACCAGCAGTATCTGCAAAGCCTGCAGCACCTATTATGCCCCAACTAGCTCCACCAACTTGCATTGTACAAAAGAGCCCATATGTGGTATGAGTTTTTTTACCCTTATGTTTCATTCATACAGTAGTGCAAATGCATGCATTTTTTATTTTATAACACAGCATGGTGTTATACATACACTGTAAGCCTATTGGCAGGCAGAGGTTTTTCTTACTTATTTCTTTTTTCCAAATGTTATTTCCGAAATTTTTTGTAAAGTGAAAGTTGTGGTTTTCGGTAAAGTAAAAGGGTTTTGTCATAAATTTTGGGTGGATTTTTCTTGTCAAATATATTGGGTGCTGTATTGTAATCCATTAAGATGAATGCAATAAAGTGGCTACTGGCTGCTAAGGAAGAACAGGGCTGCTGGGGGTCCTAAAACAAGAAATCTCCAATGGCGAAAAACTGATGATTTCTTTGTTATTGGATGGAAGGAAGATATTTTGCCTTTTATGTATTTCGTTGCCTCATCTGATTGATTTCATTATTTGCAGGACCAGGCTACCATGAACCTCGAGTGCACTTTTGGTGGCTAATTTATGATTTAAAATTAAGTGTTCAAAGTCAAAACAATAGAAAATAGGATGCCATGCCACAGCTAATAGCATGTTTAAATTTAATAACAAATTCATTTTTCTCCTAGATATTCTGATGCATTACACAATTGGCTATTGGTTAGAAAATTGGATACCTTTTTTTTTTCTTTCTAATTGTATGTTATACGGTTATAGCTTCCCCAATTTCATTTTTGTACGTTAAAATTTGATTTGGTTATGGATTTATTCACATGATTAAGTTGCAAACTAATTTAAGTATCTGCTAGAAATTAATAGTGCTTTAAGCATTGTTGGCCTTTAAAAGAGTTATAGTTATAACAATATCTCATATTTCTGAGCCTCACAAATTTCTAAAGATCTTTCAATCACAATCTTGAAGTACTTATCCTTTGACTGGGGGTACTATGACTACCAAAAAGAGTACCAAATGCTTGATAGAGCTGGCAGACAGTAATGTCTTGATGATAATCACGCAGTCTGATTGCAACTTGTTTAGCTGGCAGACAGTAACTTCTGATGATAGTCACGCAGTTTGATTGTATAGGAAAAATGATTTGAAGTGATTCGTGATAGGTAGTCATGGATTTGGAGAACTTCGAGGGTTGTAATCGCTTGATTGAACTTTTGTTTCTCTTGTTCTTCTATTGCAGTTGCTAGCTTACTTTTTTCTTTGTTTTGTAGCTAACAGAATAAATTGTCAACTGTTGTACTGTACTATCGAGTGTGTGGACACCATTGATTCAACTGTGATTTCATAATTTTGATGTGCATGGGAGACTGCTTTTTCAGCTTGTTGTCTGCATATGTTATGCAACAGGAAGCGTGCCTGGAAACCTTACGAACCTTTTCTTATTCTGTAGACTGAAGAACCACAGACAGTTGATGGCCTGTTACATTCACTAGGATTGGGGAAATATGCCATTCTTCTCAAGGCTGAGGAGGTATTTTAGCCTTTCATGCAATGACCACCCATGGGAAGGATAAATTTTGTTTCTTTCCTTTTTATCTTTTCTGAGGAATTATGAATGTGCATATTTTTTTTGGTGTGCAATCATGCTGCTATGGTAGGTTTAAACTGTTGGATTGAGTTGTGTTTTTCGTTTTTGCGTTTTGTTTTATTTCTCATGCATGCATGGCTTACCCATTGCCCATGCCCTTGCTCTTGCTCATTTCTACATGATATGAAATTTTAAAATAATCACAAAGATTCAGGATTTGGAAATTTCAGATTATTTTTGGCTTGTATGATACCTTGACATGTCAATTGGGTGTCTTTTAGATACTGCAGGCTTTAACCTATAGGTGCTATGTTTGTCTTGGTTATTTGCATTAAAAAAAAAAAGGAAGACCCGCATATAGGCTGTCGTCCATTGTGTGTGTGCTTGCAAGTGTTTTCTATTTAAGACACTTCACTATCTTGTATGTGAAAGTGAACTGAGTACTCGGGGAGAAGTACTCAAGTGTGTCACTTTGTTTTTCATATAGGTTTTTCTTGTGAACCTTGTGATTATTATGGGATGTTATGGTCTGTTTGAACCAATGTAGCATAGTGATATTGATCACATGGTAGCAAATAATTCTGTTGGTCACACTTTCCTTTACTCTGATTTACTTAATTCTTATTCATTGTGATTTATTGAACAGGTGGATATGACTGCATTGAAGCAGATGAGTGAAAACGATCTCAAAGATCTGGGATTACCTATGGTAATTTTTTCGCCTCTTATATCACGAGTGTTTGCCCACACCTCTTATGTTTTTGAACTCAATTTATGTTCACATAACTCTGATACATATCTTAATGATTGATGTTCTGCTTCTCATATGGGGGCAATAATTGAATTCACACCTATTGAAGCATGCATAATTTTCTACTTTATTTATTTGCACTGATTTGCTCTAATTCAATTATATTCTATGAGATACAGTGCTTAGTAGTATACTGTAAAAGTCATGGGAGATTAATTTATCCTTCAGTTGTATTCATCTGTTGGGGGTGGGGGGAATGTTCCTTTCATTCTTTATAAAAGCCATGGGCCTTTGATGTCACTTCTCCATTGGTTATTACACCTTCAAATAATTCTTCATAGATTTGCCTGCTAGCCATTATTTCTCGTATCCAAGCCATTTGTAAGTCGATGTAGTTTTGTCTATTGCAGGGACCAAGAAAAAAGATACTTCTTGCTCTGTTGTCGCGTAACAGAAGACAGCCTTAACGATTGTACTTTAACGGAGCTCCTGTGTTAGGTGGCCCATATACTATCTTTTCCTGAAGCACCGTCCTCGCCCTGCATCATTTTATTCTCAGATTATATTTGAAGGCTCCAAGGAGGGATCAGTAGTCAATTTTTGCCTTCTAACTGTCCAGTCTATTATTGATTAATGTTTTGATTGAATGCGGGAACATTTTCTTGAGACAGTAGAAGATTTACTAATATTGGTAGATTGCTTTTTGTGTTGTTTTAGTAATTTATCTGTTATGTGGACTTGGATGTCATTCACAGAATTTGTCCCTGGTAACATGAAACCAAATGTAAAGAATCAACGTGGATGTGATGTGAATGCTACACCAACTTTAAGAGCAGTGGATTATTGCTTCTTGCATTGGGTGTTACTGTTCGGGGGAAAATCCCTGGATGTCTTTATGTTTGAGAGATTGCTGAGTAAGCTTGCGGCTGCTCAGGTTAGGCATAACAAATCATTTGTGGATTCTGGTCTATTGTTAGGCCTTTCTGTAGAAAATATCTTTAGTATCGGCACAAAGTAACCACAATTATTTAAGCAATTTCACAATTTTTTAGGAAAAGATAGTTTGTTACAGTACATAGATAGTCTCATGGTTTCATGAATTCCCATCTAAGGGTCTTCCCGGTCTTTCCCCGTTCCTTTGTGTTATATCATAGGGTCAGTCACTGGATGTGCACAAATAATATCATTGAATTTTGAATTTTCAACGCCCGCTAACTGTTTGATGAAAAGGCCAAATGAGGTGAAATGGTTGTTGTCGGATTGGTTGGATCCTTACTTAGAAGCTTATCCCTTTTACTTTTTAATATTCCGATCTGATGACTATTCATTCTTAGCTAAAACTTGTGTTCACACTTGTACTGATTTTCTTGTCACATTGTTCTATATCTACAAAATTCATATGATTTTACATGGTATGGTATGTGCAAGTGCAACTTTATATCTTGCTTCACGTTGCAAGTGGGTTTTGATTGACTATTCATGCTTTTAATAACATCAGTCAAGCCTCTTATTATATTCTTGGCTAAAACTTGTGTTTACACTTGTACTGATTTTCTTGTAACTTTGTTCTATATCTACAAAATTGACATGATTTTACATGGTATGGTATGTGTAAGTGCGACTTTATATCTGGGTTCATGTTGCAAGTGGGTTTTGATTGGATTTGCTGATTCCATTTCTCTCACATCACTTGCTGTTCTTTATCAGCAAATAGGAGTTATAGAATTATGTTCTTGCAGAAGATACGTTGCTCTGCTTTGTGCATAGCTACCCTACTAAAGGTCTTAAATTTGAAATACTGAACCAATAATACGAGAAAAATGTTATGCCAATAAAAATCATTCTTTCTATGTCAAAGTGTATTATTTCAGCTCAGTTGGCTAGATTAGTAGGTGAGATGATTCTGTGGATGATAGTATCATGTTTTAGACAAATTATTGTAGTCATCAACCGCATTTAAATTGAGTAGAATCGATTTATGCAAGCATTAAAGTAGAAAGTGGGTTTTTTCATTCTTTCTGCTAGAGTCATATTCTCTCCAAAATGTGTCTTTCAAGATTTGTCAGCATTATGGCTAACAAAAATAATAGGATGCTGAGCTGAGTCTTCTCTTTTAGCAAAAAGGAGATGCTGTGATTGGATAAACACTTTGCCTTTACCTTACTATTATTATTCTCCTTCTTTCCAAGAAATGAGATCAACTTGATTTGTCAAGGTCAAGATTGTACTACTATCAATGCTATGCTAAATTCCACTGCTTTCTTAATTTTATAATACTAATAAAGTACAATTTTGGAAAAACAAGATTTTAAGGTTTTAATTTTCTTGCATAGTTACACCTAATTTAAATTATCTTTTATAGTTTTCTTGATTTGCTTATGTTTGTCCTGTTCGAATAGTAAGAAAGAAATCGTTCGGGTGTTAGGTTTTGCACAGGAGCAGAATGAACATTTTCCCAACCACCCATTTTCTTTGCCTAACCTTATAATCACACACATGATTTTTCCTTGCTGTTTCCTTTTTCTTTTTCGCATTGAACCACAAACAAATAGCAGAAAAGCTGCTAAATTGTCACAATTTGAAACAGCACCTCAACTGCTTATTAGCCTATACTTAACCCATTTTCTTGATTATAAATTTATACTGTTAACTGTTGAAACATTAAACAGTTGACACGTTAGTTAATTTCTTGTCACATTGTCAATCTTGGCATTCTAAATATATTTTTGGATTTGTCCTCAAGAGAAATTAAAATATCATGAGAACAGGAAATTTAGGGTTGGCTGATGGTAGGGGGGCCAGGGCCACCTTTTAAATACTCAATCAACACATGGATAATTTGAAATAACCCACCCACCAACTAACCCACCCACCAATCCATCATAACAAAATCTTTATTTCTCTCTTTGGTTCGGTTTCTTTTTTAATCCAAATGGGGAAAATGAATTGCTTGATGACAGTATGCCTACTTGGAAGTCTTCCCCTAAATCAAGAAAATGGTTTGAACATGATCTAATACAGAACAAAAAAGAAGTGGGAATTGATGAGGCTGAGAGATCTATTGGTGGACTTGTTCCTCCACCAATGGAAGATTTTGCAAGAGACAATAGAATAATTTATAACTACACACAATCTATTAGTAGTCTTTTTTTATAAAAACATTGTCTCTAAAGTTACAAAAAATGGGGTCCAATTATAACAACTGTCCAACACAAAATTAAAATTAATATTAATTCATGACTTGATCCTCTTATATAATATATAGTTTTTAGTATATAATATAGGCTTTTGCTTGCTCTAAGAAGATATGCCAAGATCTTATTGAAGACCTTAATTAGCGTATAATAATAATAATATTTGCTTACATCATTGCCCACTTTCTTATATTCCTTTGTTTAGCAACTACTCTTACTATTCTAAAATACCATTTTCTAAACATGGTCAAGAATTCAATGTATGCATATTTTAATCCTTTTTCTTAATTAAAATAAAGCATCCCTTTTGTGTAAATAATTATTTTATTTGTTGGGTGGATAGATAGATAATTGCAAAGAAGCTTCGTCTAATGCTGAATAATCACATTTCTACAGAACTAATTATAATATTTAATTGAAATTACTTATAGACATAATGTAGTGGATGGGACTTAATAGCCCACCTTATATGATTTATGGATAATTAATCTTAATTTATTGACAATACATGAACCCACTGACTCATTAGTTGGATTAGTAAAATAATGTTAGATATGCATCCTTTTAAGTACAGTGCCAGATTTGTTGCAAATTTTGGGAGTGCTTTCCTTCCAGGTGATTACATCTCCTATCTTTCTTTGACTTTTGTTAATTACAACAATTACTATAATAATTAATAATCTTTGTCCTCTCTTTAAGCATTATATATATAGCAAGTTTTTCACACTCTACAATTCCCGTGAACAGTAGGATGACCAACAAACTACATCCTGATAAGTGTGTATGTACATTTGATGCTCGCCAACCATACTATTCGTACGTATTTAATGCATAGGAAATGGCTATCTCGGATTGTGTAGACTACAATATTATCATCGCATAGCCACCTTTATATTAAAAAAAAAGAATATATATGTTTTATAATACTCAAGTGGTTCTATAATTGCATGCTTTTTATATATTTAATATAGGTTGTAGACCATGGAATTCCTTGTTATTAAAGCACACTGAATCCTCTTTGATAGAGAACGTTTGAGGTGTATCTATTACAAAATCCAATTTTCAGTATTTTTATTTTAAATGTCTATATAAAAAAGAAAAAAAAAGAATAATATTGCATGAGACGGCTTCTCTGATCTGACTTTTCTTCTTTCTTTTTAATTGTTAATTTTTTAATTGACCTTGGTACGTTTTATTTTATTTTATACTATCGTGACTATTATTATTATAACTATATTTTGTACTGTTTTTAGATGAAATGCATCGTTGGACACCAACCATAACCTTACTATATAAGGAAGAGAAACCCTACAACTTGAAGCTGTATTAGCAATACTTACCTTTCAAAAAAAACACCCTTTTTCTGCTTTTTTTCATATCAATATAGATGAATAAGGAAACCTCAAATATAATTTCTTCCACATTAGATGGAGAAAATTATTGCCATTCCGCAGAGTCCTGTGTTGAAAAGAAACTCAAATTATTCGGATTTGAGTTCGAGTTGAATTCTGAAGAACCTTACCTTAAACGTTCTGCAGAAGGTGATGAGAGTGTAAGTTCATCAAATACTGCTCAAACTTTGATGCATAATAATAAAGATTCATCCAAAGAATCTGAAGATTGTAATAACAATAAGAAGTTTGAGTGTCAATATTGTTTCAAGGAATTTGCAAATTCTCAAGCTTTAGGTGGCCATCAAAATGCTCATAAGAAAGAAAGATTGAAGAAAAAAAGATTGCAAATTCAAGCTAGAAAAGCCAGCATCAGTTGTTATCTTCAACCTTTACAGAATAACTTTAATTACAATTCTTCAAATACTACTCAATGGTTTTATGATCCTTCTTGTTGTTCGCCTGAATTTTCGATCTACGAGGAGTCTCAGATCAGTTTTAATCCTTATAATAATAATAATCAGGATTCTTCTAATCATGGGTCTCAGGTATCAAATTTGTATGGGATTATGCATCAGATTCCTTTTCAACAGGAAAATTGTATGTTCACTTTAACACATGCTGCTGCTTCTGATAGATCCAGACATAATAACAGGAATGTAATAAGGAAGACTTCAGCTTTTCATCATGCTTCCAAACAAACCTGTAAATCTTTGGATCTTCAGTTAGGACTTAGTTTGCACTCAAATATTCGCAGCTCTACGCCTTTTCCTTGAATTGTTAGTTATAATTATAGGCACCCCAAGAATATTCATTTTCAAGATTGCTGTTTGTCAATCAAAATTACCATATTTTTCCTGGAAAATGTAATTTATATATATTATACTACAATTCAATTCCATCTATGAATTAATTATTATAGTTACTGAGTTGAGTTTAGTTACTGTTATTTGATTCTGTAAATTTTGGAAATTGCTTAGAGAAAAAAAAAAAACATTCCTAAATTTTTTAGTTTCTTCATGATTTGATTCTGGTTGCCAAGCTATTTGGATTAGGAAAAATTCCAGGCTTTGAAGGTTTTTTTTCTCCCTTTAAGCATAAATGATTTGCAAGAGAAAATTCAGTCTTCAAAATTATGTAATTAAAGAAAAAATTACACGGATTGGACATTTCTTGGGTTAATTAAAAAAATAAAAGCTATGATATCGTTAGTACACGTGTTGAAAATAATTATTTTTTAAATAGAATTAATTCAATCACCTTTATAATTGCGTATAAAATATATTTTATTTTACATGATTGCATATAAATTATATTGAAGTATCTCATCTTTAGGGAAAATTAATTAAAATGCAGAGTGACGTTATTTTAGGGGAAGAAGTCTAGAAGATGCGGAAAATAATTGGGAAAAGAAGAATAAACATAATACTCTGTGCATTCACAAATCCAATATGTGTGGTTCATGTATTTAAAGATTTAATATGCGATTAATTTATACATACACCACACACACACAATAATACAAAAATTTGTTATTGACTATTGGCTTTAATTATTATATACATATGAGATAAGACTAGTTGTTTTATTTTATTAATTTAGAAATCGTGATGAATATGCAAATCAGAGTATGATCTGATTGGTTATGCTACTTTACACAGAAATTATAGGATTTGAACGGAATTTGAACAAATGAATAAAATCTCTTTATAATAGAACATAATAAATGAATTTTTCATAAATCGATCTGTCAATTTGCTGCTTTTCTTCTCTACTAATTTTGGTTTTCCATGGCATAGGAGTGGCTACTTTACTGTTCAAAACCATCCAAATCACCGGTCATGAACCATATCGGGCCGTTGTTGAATTGGAACTTCCATGAACTTTCGCAAAAACCATCAGTTCTTGAACAATTTCTAAATTGGAACCCCGGCAATTTATAAACCATAACCAAAACAATTCCATGATGGATAGTTATAGTTAAATATCTGATAAACTGTGAATCAAATATTGGAACCAGAAGTTTAAGAACCATGACCACTACCCTAGCATGCCATATACTTATCATTTAGCAAGAACTTCAAATAGAATGGTTAATTGACGTAGAATAACTTACACAGCTCATCATTTCTATTCTCATTTCAAAAACGAACTTGCTCTTCAAGAAGTTATATTCAATTGTAGTTTAGCTATATGTAGTTCCTTCGTACTATAATGTCCGAATTGTGAAGAACAAGAAGATGAAAAATCTGCAAATCGTACATGCATGTTATTCCTTAATTATATATATATATATGTATTTGCATACATTAAACTATACTAGTGGATACTCAAAACCAAAATCTGGAATTATTTCCATTATACAATGAAGATAGACCTTACCCCACTCTCAGTTTTCGAGTAATGTAGGAGATAGACTATTTACAATATATTATACTATATGTTACATAATTATATATACCTCGATTATATATAATATACAATACACAAATTTTTTTTCGAAAAAAAAGCTAGTATATGTAATAGTGGCAATATTGATTATGAGTATTCGCATTAAGCTTATTTAAAAAAAAAAGAGTATTAGCATTAATAATTTTGTTAATAAAAAAATAAAGGAATATTTGATGCCTTAATGGGAATATTTGCTTATAGAAAATTAAAAGTAATTCCACTTTGCAACCCATGATGGACTTATTATATACTACCTCCAGTTTTTTCATTTCTTTACGTTTCCGTTTTTGGCAAATTTTTTCAATTCTTTACGTTTCCTTTTTTGGCAATTTTTCTACATATTTTATTATTATTTCTCTACCACTTAATTACCTCACACTATAAT
>CATIWJ010355204.1:0-12408 GCA_949640765.1 Croton laevigatus | reverse complement strand
TATTACCGTCTTCATACGGGAGGGTCCCATAATAAAAATAGATAATGCAAATATAAAGGAAGGGTTTTTTAATGAAATACCGAAAATTTTTATACATTAATAAATTTTCCAAATAATATAAAAAACAAAAAAAGATGACTTGTTTTCCTTTTTTAAGAGCGGGAGTATGTCACTAATCAAACACAATAAATCTTGATCTTCAACTCAAATATACAATAAGTTATTTTAATTAATGGTTATGGTTATACTCAAATCAAAATGCACCAACATAATGTTTTCTTATGTAATAAAGAAAAATATAGTACAAAGTACATTTGTATAGTTTAAAGTTGTTGAATAAAAAAGGTTGATTACTTTGTCTCGCAAGATTACAACCTTTGTTTATGATGCAACCATTGCCCCCTCTAAGGAAGATTAACACTTAATTACTATATATATTGGGTTAGGTTATAGGCATGATTCATAGAATCTATTATAATTAGAGGGTGTTTGACACGTGTAATTTTCTATACTTACACATATTGACACATTGCTAATTATATAATGAAGTAGTTACGGCACGCCGGTGGTTGACGTGCCGTAACAAGCCAATACATGAACGGCAAGCGTCATTAAATTTAATTATTTTAAGAAAAATAATAAATGATCGTATAAATGGACACATAAATCAAATATATTTAATAAATACATTTATTATTTTTCTTAAAGTCAATGACATTTACCGTTCATGTATTGGCTCATTACGACACGTCAACTGCTGACTATAATTGTTCTTGACACATATATAGTTCTTAACCATCGGTACATCTAAATATGTAAGTCTCCTTAACTATGATGCATTGTAATTATATTAATTGACCCTTAATTAAGTAGTGTTTAATTATTATTAATTATGTATAAGCTATTTCTATTAGTTTGGCACTTGTCCTGTATATGTGATTTGGGTAGCATGCAAATATGATTGGGTCAACAAATGATATTTTGTGCTAATCTCTTCTTGCCAAATTTTGACCCTATTCAGTCTTCAGGTAGGTTTCTGAGGAAAAAAATGTGGTACGTGTTCAAAGGAAAGGGTTTTGTTGATTTAATGGAGGTTTAATCACTATTATTATATATAATCATGGATTAACATATGTTATTTGTGAACAGGAATTTTATTTTTATAATGACTGAGGTAGTTTGCTTGTCAAATGTATAGGATACACTGTACATGAGCATATATTAGTCTTTTTTTCTTTTTATAATGCCAAATTAAGAGATAAATAGTTATTTAAAAGACATTGCCACTCTTAAGTGTTGCTGATATATATATATATATATATATATATATATATTATTTTATCTTTTATTATGGACACGTCCAATGTGCCGAACAAATCCTATCAACTTGTGGCTTAAGAAAAACTAAATTCAGTGCCTCCACTTCTCAATTTATGGAAATGCGATAAGACTAACTGAACCATATTTAGTTGCGAGAATACTAACTGAACCACATTTAGTTGACAAAAATTTTTTTTTTTTATGCTATAATCCCAAATTTTGGTTTGGCTTAGTTTATTAGAATAGTGAGAGAGAGAAAAGTTACACAGTAAAACCTATCTCTAACTATTTATATCAACCCTAAAGAGAATTAATACTCCACACTAGAGTACAGAATAACAATGTATTAAAATTACATTTTACTAAGTTGACTAGTAGAGCTAGGTTTATATCATGTGTATATGAGATTTATAGTTAGTATAGTATAAATACCTAATAAGTTTAGGTATTGTATTTAAAATAACCATCGATATTTAATCCATGTTGTGATATTCACGAACCAAAGTGATAAGCGCATAGCTATATATTTTTTTATGGAAATATTGTTTAATTTTGTTATAATTAGAGATGAATTTATAATCGCAAGCACTTATTTTGTTGATGTTTGATTTTTACAGGTCTTAATCGACAACATTAGTAAAAAGAATGAAAATGGGGGAAAATAGCGTGATGGGATGTATCTTGGAAGAAAATGCAAGTTTTGGACTTAAATAAATTTTTGTCAAAAAAAAAAGTCAACATGTGCGTTTTAATAGAAGGGGCTGCGTTTTGAGTTAAATTGGAATTGTAAAACGCAAGAGTTTTGAAGATTGGAATCTGTAGCCTGAAAAGCACCGTTTTGAGGAAGTTGAGTGCAACATTGGATTTGAAACATAGCTACCAAAACGCACGTTTTGGTCTTAAAATGAAGTTGGGCTAAGTTAAAATTGAACGCTGCGTTGGACAGAGATTATGAGGCTGTACTGAGGTGCAATACGCACCGTTTTAGAAAGGAAATCAGAAGCAGTTGTTAAATAGCTGTGTTTTGATGAAAGCAAATCTGAAGTGGAACGCTGCGTTTGGGGACTTGGAAAACAGAAGGCTGTTCTTGACTTGAAAATATGGTGGAGATGGTTAGAAACTCTGACGAGGCGATTTCATTTTCGAAGATGAGAGTCCGGCTGATGTGGGGAAGATTTGAGACCGGATTTGTTGTGAGATTTGAATTTCGAATTATTAATTAAAAAGAAGAAAGGAATCGAATAGAAAAGAAGACTGGTCTGGTACGAAGAGAGAGGGTAGAGCTAGAGACGAACAAGGAGAGGGAACAGACCCAATCGAAAGGAAAATCAGGGTGTTTCCCCTCCGCCTCCTGAAATCAAGAACGAAGACAGTGTTTCACCGGAAAATATATATCAGTGGCGAACGGTACAGAGACAGTCGGTGACAGAGAACAAAAGGGAGCTGGAACGAATGAACAGAAACGGAGGATATCAGCTTTCACGACTGAAAACAGAGAGGAAGCAGAATTGAATTTCGACAATCTTCAACAGAGATCTGTCCGAACGGTGAATCAACACCGAAAACAGAAGCTTCACATCAGAGCAGCAACGAAAACCAGAAACCACCATGCTTCATGCTCGAAATTGAAAAGAGAGAACCTGCGTTTTAGCCAAAACGGTGGCGTTTTCGGCAAGAAAATACAGAATTAAAGTTGAAGAAGATGCAATTTTTGGCCAGAAGTTTTTATTGCATTGTTCTCTTTTTCTTGTTCTTCATTTTAATTGTGTGGAATTGATGACAATGATGATGAACTGAAAATTTCATTTGTTCCTGTTGGAATTGTGATGTTGAATATGAATTGGTATCTTCTTGAAGTTGCGATGTTGATGAACTAATTTTGCTTTGTGTTTGAATTCTGGAGAAGAACTCTTAAATTTATTTTGCAATTTAACTTGTTTGGTTAATTCAATTATTAATTGCCGTAGAGATTTAATTGTGATTATATTTGCTTGAATTGATTTCTGCTAGCTTTATTAATTCAAATATGTTTTTGCAATTTGAGATCGAGAGATTCTTTCGTTAATTGATCGCTCACAATTAAAAGGGTTTGAATGCAAACCTAGAGATAGTTCCACATAAATTCTCCGGATTGGAGTAAAATTCAATACTGAGAGCTCATAAAACGAATTAATGCAAGACTAGGAGTTTTAATTAGAAAGAGATTTGAATTAATTAACTTAGGATTAGACGTTAATTAGATTGAGAGAGTGATTAACATAATTTAAGAGTTCTTGCGGTACAACGATAATAACGATCAACTAATTCGAATGAGTTGAGTTTAAATCTTAAGTGGATTCAAGATCTAGACATTGTTTGATAAATCTCTACTGTTTTATTTTGGTTTTCTGGAGTGGGTTACTATTATTTATTTACGTTCGTTTATTTTAATTATTTAATTCAAACGCTAAATTTGACGGTTAAACAATAGAAAGAGAGTTAGTACTAGCACTCGCTAGTCTCTGTGGGATATGACACTCGCTATTCCGGTAGCTATAGGTGTACTTGCCCAATAATCCGTAGCGTAGTCGCTTAGATTCATATTTTATAAGCGTTCTCCATAGCTAAGGACACAGAAAAAACTTTAGTTGTCTTGAAGTTGATTATATTCCATTTTAGGAGCTTGTAACTTTGAAATGTATTTCTTTCCAATTTTTGAAAAAGGATTTGCACAATGTGTTAAGTCCCTTATCATTGCCAATTGAAAAAAAAAAAAAAATGTCCCTATTATTTGAAAAATTCTGTTGCTGCTATAAATAGAAAATGTAAAAGAGAAATTGCATTTATATTTATATGTACTCAACTTATCGGTCTTTGTTGAAAAAAAAAAAAAAAAAACCTTATCTGTCATCATCAGTTAATAAATTTTAATTTATTTGCATGTTTCCTTTCAACTTATTTATCTATTTATAAACTTTGTATATATTTATGTTCCTTGTGCGTAAATAATTGCTTCACTTGAAATAAAAAGAAGAGGAGCATACACTTTGAAATTGTTAGAAATAAAATTGTTGTTGGTGGTGGTTGTGAAGTTTTGTTTTTTTTGATCTAAATCAATGTATATATCAATTATATCATAGATATAATTAATCAATCAATTATATCATTCAGTGCCCAATTTCATTAGGTCTCATATTGTAACTAAAAATAAAGATTGAAAATTCTTTTTTTAATAAATTAAATATTAGACACTGAATTCAAAGGTGTTGGGTACTTTTAGTAAAATTTATTCACTTAATGTGGAGCACAAGTTGAAGCTTAGATGGCAAGAACATAGAAAAAATTTGATACGTTGTATGTTATGTCATTTTTTAGGCACTCTAATAGATTTGATCAAGTCTCAGACCTCTTATTAAAGCCAAATTAAAATTTATGCATTTTTTTTTTAAAAAAAAAATTAAAGAATAGGCACTAAATTAACTTCAAGGTTGTTGGTACTGTCAGTCAAATTTACCCATGAAAATTCTAATCTATTTGCAAACAAAAGAAATGACTTTTCTTCTCCTCGAACCTCTTCCCTTACACTCTTCCTCCCTAGTCCTATATATATATATTTTGTTTTTGAAAATGAATAGGTTTTATATGTTTAATAATTTTGAACCCACATAAAAATTATCTTGTGTCCTCTATTGTCACCAATATAGGATACGTTCTAAAATTTCATTGAAATTATTTGGCCTATTGTATTTTAATAATAACAATAATAAAGAAAATTTGTGAGTATGCATAACTCGGCATAGAAAAAAAATTCAAATTTCTAATTTTTTGAAAAATATAAAAGCTACATTTCATTAGCACCTTAATAATGATTAATTTGGTAACAACTTTGTAATATAAGGGTGTATTGTTGTTTTTGCAAATGGTTGACTAGAAAAAGCAGTGAGTGGAGCATATGAAAGAAAGGCCCTTGTCTTTTTTTTTTTTTTCTGATACCTAGAAAGGCCCTTGTCCATGTGCCAATCAAGGATGCAGCCAAATGTCAAGTCAAGTTTCAAAAAAAAAAATTAGTTGGTTTCGAGTGGAAACTTATTAGTACAATTTATGTAAATATACTTTTGTACAGGGAGTTTTTATTTATTTTTCCTCTTTGGAGATAGAGAGATAAACACAATAATGAGCACTTCACTTCTTCTTTCTCGATCTATGACTGTATTCTTTCTTTGAAATATGGTATCAGAGCGGTTATTCTCTTGATTCTTGTTAATTTTTCTTTCTTTCCTTTCTGATTCTTCACATCTTTGATCTTTAATTCGTCTCTCATGGCAAATACTTTCGAGAATTTCAACCCTAGTTCTAGCGGTTTTTTCTAATCGCTTTTACATTCTTAAAATTCATTTTAAGTTCTTAATTTATAAAGCGATAGAACTCAATTCTCATTATTCATATAAAAATCTAGTTCGGATAATCAGAATCAAATCATACATCCTTTTTGACAATCAATCAATTAATCCAATTAAAAAAATTAAAATAATCAAGTGGGATTAAATTCAAAACTCATATCAAAATTTACTTCAAATATCATTTAGGCTAAAATCAAATTCAGCTCATTAACAGCATCACAATCTCAACTGAATCAAATCACATAATCATTTCCAATGTTCATCTCAAAGTCCATATTCAATTATCAAACAGTTCATCATCATCAACAAAATGTGAACGAAGAATAAGAGAAGGAAAGAAACAGAACATCAAAAACCTCTGCCTTGCTACTGTTCTGAACTATTTTGCCCAAAATGACACTGTTTTGGTTATAGATTTCCGAGTGATGAAACTTCTGTTTCCCGATGATGCCCGGAATCGGTTCTGATCTTCAATTTCCAGTTGTGAATCCAATTTCTGAAAGTGAAGATAGGAACCTCTGTTTCGTTCTCCCTTCTGGTCTTCGTTTCTTCTCACTCTATTGATTTTCAAATCGAAAGCTGGTCTGTTTACAGGTGATGAAGCTTCTGGCTGGACTGGTTCTGCCTTCTTTCAGACTCCCGTTCCTCTCTCCTTTTCGATTCCCTTTTCCGGTTATGCAGTCCGCTCCTCCCTAGGCGAAGAGAAACCCAGATCTTCGTTTTGGGTTTGGGTCTGTTCTCTCCCCTTCGTTCCTGAAACTGTTCTTCGATTTCTAAAACTCAAATTCGAAAATCCAATCTGATCTCCCCACCAGAATCGGACGCTGAATCTCTGTTCAATCCACAGATCCCTCTCAATCAGATCACTTGCCCGGAAAAAAACTCATATCCGCTAAACCTCTTGGATTCAAAACCCAAAGCTCCTCTTTCGTCTAAACCAAAACGCGTGACTAAGTGGCGTTTTGGTCACAGCTCATTAACATTCAAAACGCCGCCACCTTAATCCAAAACGGAGACGTTCCATTTAATCTCATTCAGCCTCCAATTTAATTAAAACGCACGGCACCACTGTGTTTTGGGCAAAATAATTCTTTTAATTCACAACTCTACAAGTTGTACATAATAACCATTGGACTCCTTACTTCTTCCGAAAATATTTCTTTTCCTTGCTTTTCCTGTGTTATTTCTGTTCCTTTTTGTAAATATGTTCGGTTATGACTTGAAAATTAAAAATTAAACAAAATTTAATAAAATAAGTGCTACAAAGAATAATTAATCATTAATTTTAAACAAAATTAAATAATTATTCCTTGAAAACATATATAACTTCAGCACTTATCAATAGACTAAAATATACTAGTGATGATAGGTTAAGCTGTCTAAAATCTTTGTTATCCTTTACAATTCCAATCAATAATGTTCCTTGTGATGTTTGTCCTAAAGCCAAACAGAAAAGGCTTCCTTTTCCACAACATATCTGCAATAGTACAAAACCTTTTGAGATTGTACATATGGATGTTTGGGAGCCCTGCTCTCACGCAGATTTTAACAGAAATCATTTTTTTTTTAACCATTGTTGATGATTATACCAAATCCTTGTGGCTTTTTCGTATGAAACATAAGTCTGAAGTTTCTTTTTTAGTTCCACAATTTTGCCAAATGATTCAAACACAATTCTCCACCAATATTAAGATAATAAGGACAAATAATGGAACTTCTTTTCGTCTTCTGGTCGGCCAATAACATTTTTTCCCCCTTAAAGTATGTTCAATTATGACTTTTAGTCCCTGAAAAAACTAGTTGCACCTTTTAGTCCTTGAAGTATTTAAAAAATCAACTTTCGCACCCTCTATCTGTCATTAAACGACGCGTGTTGCTCACACTGACGGAAGGAACGTGAGCCCATTTACTCACTAGCAAAACGGCGTCGTTTTGGCTCTAAACAATGTAGTTTTGGTTAAGGATTAAACTGAAAATTGTCATAGTTTAGTTTGTATCTTTTTAGAAAGTTTAGGGACCAAATTAAATTTTGTTCATCTCCTTCCTTGGGCAGCCCAAAAAATTAAAAAACAACCCTAGCCACCCACCTCCAAAACCGGCCGCCAGCCACCCACCTCCAAAACCAGCCGCCACCCATCTTCTTCCTTGAACGCCGAAATTGGAGGTAAAAAAGGGGAAAAATCGTGAAGTTCATGACAATATTGATCCATTATCTTAAAAAAAAAAAAAGTATTTTGTTTTCTTTGTTTATTGCTTGTTTAACTTTTCACCAAACATTTTTCTCAATAAGTGCAGAAGGTACAGTTATGTTCTCAATATATTTTTTAGATGAACAATCTTCTTCAGGAGAGTCCATAAAAAAGAACAAAAATCCACTCATCAATAAGTTGGCACGGAATCAAAACTTGAAGAAAACTTCACTGTGCAAATAATATTAAATCAGTTGATCACAAACTAGATATATGCAGGATACATGATATTATTCACATCCACTTGTATGTGAAGAAGATTGTTGAAACTAATTACAGGAATGTAATATTGACAAGAAAGAAGCAGATACACTCCAAAGAAAGGTTGACGAGTTCAAATCTAAACTCTCATGATTTGGTCCCTAAATTGTAAATTGTACTGTAAATCTAATCTCTCATGAAGAGTTCAATATTGTCATGAACTTCACGATTTTTTCCGGTTTTTACCTCCAATTTCGGCGTTCAAGGAAGAAGATGGGTGGCGGCTAGTTTTGGAGGTGGGTGGCTAGAGTTGTTTTTTAATTTTTTGGGCTGCCCAAGGAAGGAGATGAACAAATTCAATTTGGTCCCCAAACTTTCTAAAATAATACAAACTAAACTATGACAATTTTCAATTTAACCCTTGAACCAAAACTATATCATTTAGAGCCAAAACGACGCCGTTTTGCTAGTGAGAAAACGGTCTCACTCGCCTTCCGTCAGTGTGAGCATCACACGTCGTTTTGATGATGGACGGAGGGAGCAAAAGTTAATTTTTTAAATACTTCAGGGACTAAAAGGTACAACTACTTATTTCAGGGACTAAAAATCATAATCGAACATACTTTAAGGGGGAAAAGATGTTATTGGCCCTTCTGGTCTAATACATCAAACTAGTTGTGTTTATACTCCACAACAAAATGGGGTAGTAGAAAGGAAACATCTGCATATTCTTAATTTGCAAGAGCATTACTGTTTCATTCAAAGTTACTAATTAGATTTTAGGGTTTTTCAGTCCTAGCTGTAGCATATTTGATTAATAGGATTCCTATGGCCAAATATCAAAACAAATCTCCTTTTGAACTATTATATAATGTTCTTCCTTCCTACTCTCATCTTAGAGCTTTTAGCAGTTTTTGTTATGCTTCAAATTTGATTTCTTGTAGAACAAAATTTGATTCTAAAACTAGAAAATGTATTTTTCTTGGTTATCTTTTTGGCACCAAAAGGTTTCTTTTATATGATTTAGAGTCAAAGTAGTGTCTTCTATCTAAGATGTTGTGTTTTATGAAAACATTTTTCCTTTTCTACTTGATGTCAATATTATCCATTCTAATGATAATAAAAATCCTCGTGTTGCCTACTGTGTCTTGTTTACCTTCTGATGTTTCTTTTGATAATCATTCACAGTATTGTGACAATTCTGCTCTTCCATCACACAACACTTATATCTCACAACCTATTCCTCCTCTACCTGTTGTCAGAAGGAGTTCAAGAAATAGTTCACTCCCTGCTTATCTTCATGATTATCAATTAAGTCTTCCTAGCTCCAATTCTTCTATTTTTTGTTCTACTTCTTATCCAATTCAAGATTATATTTCTTATCAGAAACTTTCACCTTCTTTCAAATCTTTAATCTTTAGTGTCTCTAGTACTTTTGAACAAGCTTATTATAAGCAGGCAGCTCAGTATCCCTATTGGAAAGATGCTATGGCTTCTAAGCCTTAGACGAAAACAAGACTTGGGAAGTTGTTCCTTTACCTCAGGGTGTTAAACCAGTAGGATGTAAGTGGGTGTACAAGGTCAAATTTAACTCAGATGGGTCAGTAGAAAGGTATAAAGCTAGGCTAGTAGCTAAGGGGTACAACAAAAGGCTGATTTTGATTATCAAGAAACTTTCAGCCTTGTTGTCAAGCATACAACAGTCAGGGTTTTTCTTTCTCTCGCTGCTATTCATGATTGGTATTTGTGTCAATTAAAGATATCAACAATGCTTTTTTGAATGGGGATTTGAATGAAGATATCTATATGACTTTTCCTATGGGATATAAGCCTCAGGAGGAGTATAATAGTTGCAATGGGAAGCCTCATCTTGTTTGTAAGCTCAAGAAGTCCTTGTATGGTCTAAAACAGGCCTTAAGGCAATGTAATTTAAAATTCACAGAGGCTATACTTAGTAATAGCTTTGTTCAATCCAATATACTTTGTTTACAAAGACTGATGGCAGTGGGTTTATTGCAATTTTAGTGTATGTGGATGACATTATAATTGGGAGTTCTAGCCAAATCTTAGTAAATCAAGTAAAACAAACTTTAAGTTCTCATTTTAAACTTAAAGATTTGGGTAGTTCGAAGTATTTTCTAGCACTTGAAGTTGCTAGGTCAAAGAAAGGGATTTCAATTTCTCAAAGAAAGTTTGTTCTAGAAATGTTGGAAGATCATGGTCTAATGGGTTGTAAGCCAAGTTCAATTCCTGTAGAAGTTAATGTGAAATTGGTGTATTCTGATGACAATTTACTTGAAGATCCTACTGTTTATAGAGAGCTAGTTGGCAAGTTAATGTATTTAACATTGACTAGGACTGATATTGCTTATGGTGTTCACATGTTGTCACAATTTATGGATAAATCCAGTGATTTACATCTTCAAGCAGCTTTTAAGATACTCAGATATCTTAAGAGTTCTCCGGGTCAAGGTTTATTTTTCTCATTTGGTTCACAGCTGGAATTAAAAGCCTATGATGACAGTGATTGGGCATCTTGTGTGGAAAGTAGAAGATCTTTAATTGGATTTTGTGTTTTTCTGGGGCAGTCCTTAATCAGTTGAAAGTCAAAGAAACAAGCTACAGTCTCTAGAAGTTCAGCAGAAGTGAAGTATCGATCCATGGCAGCAGTGACTTTTGAAATTTTATGGTTTCAAGCTTTACTGAAAGATTTTAAGGTTACATTACCTCAATCCATTTCTTTGTTTTATGATAGTATATCTACTATTCAGATAGCAAAGAATCCAGTTCTTAATGAAAGAACTAAACACATTGAAATTGATTGCCATTTCATTAGAGAGAAAATATTTAGTGGTATTTTAAAACTTGTTTACTTGAAAACCACAGAGCAATTAGCAGATTTGTTTACTAAAGCTTTACAACCTACTCAGTTCAAATATCTGCTAGGCAAGTTGAACATTCAAAACATATATATTCAACTTGAGGAGTATAAAGAGAAAGGGTAGTTCTGTAAATGTAAATATACTTTTATACGGGCAGTTTTTATTTATTTTTCCTTGGTTATTTTACCAAGTCAGTCCTTGTATATAAATAGACACAAACACAATAATGAGAACTTCACTTCTTCTTTCTCGATCTATGACTGTATTCTTTCTTTGTAATACAGTTGTCTTTGTAGAAACTTTTGGTCTTACTATAATAACATGTGATTCATTATTTAATGCCTAAACATGTTTTTATGCTTAATTAGAACGGTCTTATTTTTAATATTTATTTTTTTGATTTGTTTCCATCTTAATGGTCGTCACAAAAAAAAAAAAAAAATGGAATAACCTTAGTTAAACTAACTTTTGCAAGTTGGGAAGGTGAAGGTAGTTAATAGTTAAGAAGGTGGTGTAGAGGAATCCTAATGGAGAACATAATGGGTTGAATTAGCTAAGCTAAGTTTATAGGTAGCTCCCTCCAAATCAATGGCTAACTTGCTTTTGTGTTAAATCGAAAGGATTCTTTGTTCTGTTTAATTACTAAAGCTACAAGTATATGGTGATTGGACCTTGGATTGTACTTGTTAGAAAAATGAAAATAGAAGTCTTATTTCATTAAATTATGAATAGATTACAAGGAACTTGTAAAAAACCAACAGATTAGTCCATTCATCCGCTGTAACAATAAATTTGAGATTTTAGCAATGGCCATTCATCCTCATTTGTCTCAAGCTCAATCAAGCGATCAACAGCTTCAATTGCACCCAGAAGTTTCCTCGACTTGATCCTAATCTCCATAAGAGATCGTAAAGCATCAGTGTCCTCAGGATTTCGACTCAACTGTTCCTGAAGAGCTCTTTCTTGTTCTTCATAGGAAAAATTCTCGTCCGAAGATTCCTTGACGGATTCTACGGTGGTAGGGGCACTACAAGAAAATGGTTCATCTGCGAGGGAATTTTGCGACGGAAAAAATTCCATCTCTGTTTTGCGACAGAATAGCGAGGGACAGCGACGAAATGTATATAATAAATAAAAAAAATATCAATAAATTGATTACGACGGATCTGCGACAGATTTTACGATGGAATTACGACGGATATTGCGATAGAAATATTTCCGTCGGGAAAAAATGGGGCGAGCAATGAGATTATGCCCGCGCTACACCTTGCGACGGATTTACGACAGAATAGCGACTGATTTGCGAGGGATTTCCGTCGCTAATAGGGGTGTGCAAAACTGACCGAACCGACTGGTCCGACCGACCCCTTTTTGAGC
>CATIWJ010355010.1:0-15377 GCA_949640765.1 Croton laevigatus | reverse complement strand
ACTATTTCTTTTGTCCAAGCTCAGTTTCAGTTGTAGTAAGTGAGAGAGAGAATGAGTATATATTTTCTTTGTTCAAAGCAGAGTTCCGTTTGAGGCAAAATGAGAGAATTAAAGCTTATTATTTCTGTTTGTGTCTACTTTATTTTCACCACCTCACATTCCATTTACCAATTTCCAAAACCAGAATATTCTCTCATGCCATTCAGTTTGCCACGCCTCCTCAGCCTTTGCCACGTAGTATCCCATCTTCATTTCAACTTGCCACCTATCTATTTGCTTTACCAGCAACAATTTCCACTATCTGAAATTTACTACATAGATTGTTAATTTTTTTCTTTTCACACACTTTAGCCCAAACAAAATGTATGTATCTCAATCCAATCTTTATTATTTACAACCTAGTCCTTGATTTCTAATTATATCTAATGACACTGTTAATTAAATTTTAGATGTGACAGTCAAAGTCTTATTTTTCATGTTTTATTATTTAGTTCGTTTTAGAGACTAAATTACTGAATATTTTAAACAATAAAGTACAATACTATTAAACATTTTAAAACAAAAAACCAAAAAGTTGAAAAGTATTTTCTCAATATTAAATTTTATAGTCATTTTATTTAAAAATATTAAATAGTTTAATACTTTATTTTTAAAATATTGTATTTTTTAATCTCTAAAAAGACTAAATAATCAAATAAAGAATAAATATGGACAAAAAATATAATATAAATAAAAATAAATAAATATATATATATATATATATATATATATATATATATATATATATATATATAATCTTTAAAAATTATACTATATATATAAATATATTTTCCGCTTTCCATTTATTATGCTAACTCAATTAAAAAAAAAAGATAAATAAGCTAATATAAATATTATATTTGTCTAATAAAAATATTCTGATAATTTCATTAAAAAAATATTTTGCTAATAAATTTGTAAAAAAAAAAATTGGATCCAAATTACAATAAAATATTTGATTTTGCATAGGAAAACTCATTGGACGTGAGAAAAAATAATTCCATAAAAAATATTATTTTAAAATTTTAGCAACAGTGAGTATATATATTTTGCAATTTTATAAGTAAAAATAAAATGCGAGGACAAGGATGGTAAATTATAAAATTTGATGACTTTCTATTTATAAAGTGAGAGGAAAGTGAACTTAAAATAAATCAAAGTTGAAAGGAAAGACTTCATGGGAACATCAGTTCACTTTAATAATTAAACGCAAAGTGAACTGATGATTTATGTGTTTTTAATTTCCATTTTCAATCCATTCAATATTTAGTTTCTATTTATTTTTTTTTTTTTTTTTGAGCAAAAAAATTGGTGCCTAAATTAGAACCGGATCAATATGTATCCAAATCCGTTACCATTTTGTATCTAAATTCTTGTATTATTAATCACTCATATCTCATCTCTAATCTGTAGCTAGTCTGTTCCTAAATAGGAACAAATAGGTTTCGGTTGCTAAAATTTTGTTACTAATATGCATTTGTTTTTATATTTATAAAAAAAAAATATGTATATTTACTAATAATATTTATTTAATATTAAAAAAATATATAATTTTTATATTTCAAAATATGCGATATTAAATAAAATAAAATTGACATTTCCCCTTTTATTTATATTGTTGGTCATCCCGTGAAACAGTAGTTTGGTGAGGTTGCATGATTATGAACGACCACTTGGAGCTGGGCATGGGCAAGAAGGCCGCTGTATGGGA
Source organism: Croton laevigatus (assembly GCA_949640765.1). Classification (NCBI taxonomy): domain Eukaryota; kingdom Viridiplantae; phylum Streptophyta; class Magnoliopsida; order Malpighiales; family Euphorbiaceae; genus Croton; species Croton laevigatus. The sequence continues at coordinate 13,627 of CATIWJ010355010.1, read as the reverse complement.
TTTGAGTGCAAATAGATCCACCAATCAATTGCTATCATTCATGTCCAATTTAATTATTAAAAAAGTAAATTTTGAAAAAAGTTATTGAAAGAGAATAATTGTAATCACTTTAAAAATGATTATCCACAAATGGCTTTTCTATTATTAAAAATAAAAAAGGAAAATGTTAGCATAAAGTTTAGATTTAGTGGACAGGAGCAACTTTCAGAAATTCACTACACAACAGGATTTTTTTTTTTTAATACTATTCTTCTTTTTTCTTCCACCAAATTAAAGTATATCTTAGTAGCAAGTGCATTTACAATTCAGACAGTAAATAAGTATGAATCTCCACCCACAATTTTTTTACAAAAAAATAAATTCTTCCTGGTATACTTTTTATTTTTAGTCAGCCAAGCAAGTTGGTGGCAATCAAGAATTTTCAGGTTCATATGTTACCTGTAAATGTAATGTAGTATCTTAATGTTTAAACACACATCTATATTTAGGTATTACTAGAACAAATTAAGCTTTTAAAAAAAAAAAAAAGGTTATGAATCTGATGCCTCCTTCAGCATCCCAAGTCGCCAGGAATAATTAAAAGAGCGGAATGCGATACCTGATGTGGAATATGTTTATCTAGTAATAGTATTTACCACATTTCTTTTTTCGAAATTTCATAATCAGCTTTGCATTGCTTAAATCTTCAATTTTCCCCTCAGGAATATGCTTTTCTTATCATTCAATTTTCCACGTACGATAAAAAAGAGTTGATGTAATTGAAAAAATGGGTGATGAGTGGTGCTACTAGGACTAATTGCCACCTTTTCAAAAAAAATAAGTCTGTAAATATTTATTAATTATTTAGATCAACCACTTATGTACATCAAGTAATTCGATTCAGTACAATCTTTGTACAATTTACAACTTAATTATACTCATTTTCAAAAAAAAAAAAAAACTTAATTATACTATAATTTCTGGTGATATTTTTTTTTTTTAAAGACTGATAATATTTTATTAAAGTCTTATATTTTATGTATATGTTATTTTGGGTTAAATCCCTCACTATATTAAAAAAAAAAATATGCCTATATGTATATTCAGATAAATTTTCAAATTTTTTCAGAATAGTTGCACATGTGGTATAGCACCTCAAAACATTTTCCCACATGTACATAATTAACTGATTTTTTTTAAGTGTTTCGCGTACTCTTATTTTATTTATTTTTGGTTTATTGTTATATTTTGTACTCTTTTAAATATTGTAATTTTAAGAAATATTTTTTATGTATTGTAAGCAAGCAGTGAAGACAGATGGTGCAGTAGTGTCTGCATGCACTGCCACGAGTCTCAAATTTAAATTCTCTAATTCTCCATTCTTTAATATAATATTTGGAAATTAACTAAAAACACCACAATTCTTACCATCTGAAATGAACCTGAAGATCCAAGAGAACAAAATATTACTACCTCTGTTTTCATGAGATGTTTATATTTCCGTTTTTTAGTATTTTTTTGAGTTGTTTATATTTTCATTTATAGTAAATTTTATAATTGTTTATTATTATTATTTTATTTGTATTGGTGAAAAAATAAATTTTTTAAAGAGTTAGTAATTATTTATTATTATTTCTGTATTGATATCGGTAAAAAGTATATTTATATTGGTATTGGTAAAATAGTAAATGTAAAGATATGAAAAAAACGGAATTAGTATTTATTACTATTTAGTAACATTTTAACATTAAGTATTACTACTTTTATTAATCTCACAGTTACATTGATTCACTTTACAAGAAAGTGTTTGCAAAATATTTATATTTATATAAAAAGAAAACACAAATTAACCTTAGAGTTGATGAATAAGGTAAAAGGAAAGGAAAATTTCAGACATCAACTTTACAATCTTGAGGAGATCCGAGTAATGGAACTTGACCCACCAAATCCTTTCTCAATCCGACCCAAATATCACACTTCACATAAACCCCATATTTTCCAGTCTTAATTGCCCCTGCTTTATATCTTAATCTCCCCAGCACCACCACCCTTAACGCCACCACTCCATAACTCTCATCCATCACCAACCCGTTCGCCACTTCCAGAGAAACCGGCACCCTATCCCCACTCAGCACCGGCGAAAGTGCCACCGTGGTTTTCGTCTCATGGAAAAGTGGCGGCAACACTACTGCGGGCGTTATGGCTTGGTTCCGGTAAGAAACGTAAGCAGAGAGTTTATCGTAGATGAAAGAGACTCTTTTGTTTCGGTTTCTAGTGACAAGAGTGAATTGCATGGAAGTAGATATGTACGGCGGAGATGATATGTTGAGATTATAAACGGCGGCGGCGACTACATTGAACTGTGGTTTGTGAGGTCTGTAAATTAGCCAGAGTATGAGAACGGTGACACCGGCTAAGAGAAGGAAGATGGTGATGATTGTACAGATAGTCCGGCGAGGGTCCCTTGTGGGTGGGGGTGTCATGGCTTGTTTGTGGTGGGTATGTTGGTGTTTTTCATCGTTTTTGTGTTGGGTTTGTTGTTCTTCGGCCATGGAAATGGAAAAAATTTTATATTATATAGAAAGAAAAGAAGAGAGAAAAGGACGTTAGGAGTGTTGTATGTGGAGAAGGTGGGGAGAGCATATGAGAAGAAAAGCAAAGGGAGAAGAAGAATACGTGGGACATACCGAACAGAAAATCCAGAGGAAAGAAGGAAGACGTGGCTCACTTGGAATTAAAGTGATTTAAAAAAAAAAAAAATAAGGGAAAATACTGTATACATAAAATAAAGAATTAAATGGTGGACTTTCTTTTATTTTTATTCTAAAGTTGATTAGCTCTTTATTATTATTATTATTTGCTTTTGCTCCATAGTGCATGTCTATCTACTTAATGGAGAGAGCGGGAAAGCTATACTGTGAACTGAAAAAATTAGTAAATTGCGTAGGGAGTAAGAAAGTGTTTGACTATTGTAAGGAGAGTAGCTTTGCGGTAAATTTTTTTTACATAATTAAACACGAATTACCACTTTCTATTTGGAATCATTGGTCCTAAGTTCAATCTACGGCAATCTCCCTCATGTAAAAAAAAAAAAAAATCCACATCAATTCCTCTCTTATGTTTAAAAAAAAAAAATGCTTGAATTGAATCCTTGTTTCCCATGTTGTTTAAGTGTTTAATAATTTTATATTTTAAAAAATTAGTACAAGTTATACATTAATGTTCATTGCTATAAATATTTAATCAAATGTCAATATGATCAAATGGCAGTTAACATCTTTGTCAAAAAAAAAAAAAAAATGACAGTTAACATCATCAACTAACCAATTATGATTTAACATGAGCATCGATTCTTTAGTAGTAATATCATGATTTTTTTCCTTCTTTCTTGTTGTTTTATTAAAAATAAAAAAATAGATAAATGCCAAAAACAGATGATGAAAAAGGAAAAGTAATTATAGATGTGTTTTCAAATAAACTTTACTTACACCAAGTTTATAAAACCGTTATGGACCAAATAAGTAGAACTAAAAGTATACAATAATGTTCAAATGAAATGGAAAGTCTTATGTTTTTTTTTTTTTTCAAACTAATGCTAGAGTCTTATGTTAATAGAGTCAAAACAATTTTAAAATAAGTAAATTGTTTTATTAGTATATAAATGATCTCATGATAAATCCTGGAGGTGCTGTGCCATGTGCATTAATGTAATTTTAAATGTATACTTCGAATCCGGAAAATAACATTAGAAGACAAATATATCATTTAATATGTACCGGAAAAGGATCATGAAAATGAATGTATTTACCCTCAATGGGTCCACTGCACATGCAAGTATTTGTCTCTATTTTGGTAGAATGGAGGAAAAAGACCGCAACAGCCGGCATATGGAATGGATAACTCTCTGCATGCCAGAAAAATGCGTGGCTCCGTTTTACCTTCTATGCATGCTTCTCCTCTATTGGGTTGCTTGGGTTAGGCCTCCTCAGACTCAAATTGTACCTGCTTTATTGACATTTTTTTTTTCCCGATGGAAAATATATGCAGGTAATATAACAGTTCCTCTTGAATCTCAATCCTTAGAAGGTAGTAGTTTTGTTGTCAAAAAGTGGAAAGGCAGTTCATATTTCAGCACAAACTTGTCATAGATAATTGACGTTTGCGGTTCTATACGGAAAGTGTTTGATGTTATGATTTTCATTAAAACGGAGAAAGAAAGTGGTGTAAACACAACTATTCATGGTCCAACGTGTCGAGCTTACATGTGAACCTGACCACGATTCATGAACCACTTTTTATAGTTTCCAAATCCTTGAATTGAACCTTTCCCGCCGGCATATCTTATTACTCTTCATGAATCGCTAGTTCTAGTTTGGAGAATATTGAAATCTTCAATTTCCAGCAGATTCAATGTATAAACAATACATCCAACTTGAATCATACAAGACAAATTCATGGTTCATAATCATAATTTTGTTGAACCAAAACTGGCCTGCTGCAGTTCATGGCTGTTCCAGTCTGGCAACTGTTCGACACCATTCAAAAACTAGTATCGAGAGGATGGTGGCATCGGTCCATGGCCAAGCCCCCACGTACACCGTACTGAAAAGGGAACTTTAAGAATAACTAAACCTAGCATAGTTTCGAAATCCAAATAATTGAATCAGCCCAATCAGGATCCAAAATAGTGAAATCAAAATTCCTTTGTTCCAGTACTTTAACAGTTCCGATTCTCCGTAGTTCTAAACCACCAATTTAAACAGTTCATACCCCAAAATGGTCAGACCTAGTAGACAGTTTATCCCATGTTTATCAGTAAAGTTAATAGAGTTTGGGCACTAATCTCTGTACGACTCTCAAAATAGCCAAACGCGTCTTTAAATCCAAAATAACAGAGTCCATTTCTTTTCACTGAAAAAAAGTAAACCCCCCACGTCTTTCTTAATCAATCTTCATATACATAATACATTACCATAAACAAGGGAAAAATATGGCAAATCAATTTCCATTTAGCAGCTAACATATATCCACCATCTCATGGCAAAACACACAATTAAGCTAATTTATGGGAGTAATTGATTGAGAGCAATCGGTCAGTCCCACTACTATACTGCCACATGTCAAATCTTAAATGGCACGTGGGATTGAGCAACCATCATAAGTTATCATTATCTTTTACTTAACTTTAACAAACTAAATCAATTGCTAACTGACCCTGAGAAGATTCGTGTAAAATGAATGAATTTCATAGTCAACTATGGCCTGCTGAATCTTCCTTTGGTGCCTGACGAACAAACTGCCCTTTCACTCTAGGACGCTGCTCTGCCAGTCTCTTTCTGCTTTGGTAGCGCACCTGTAGTGGGAAAAAAAAAAAATTTGCCCACATGAAAGAACTGGATGCACTTCTTGTCTAGTCTAATTATGCTATTCTCAAATATCAGATTATAGAATTTCTAACATAATCAGTACGTCTAAAGTTCAATTGAAATTTATCTTTTTTTATGTTTAAGCATGTATTTGCATACGTAACATGTGAGAGAACAGCCATAGTACCTTTTGTTCATAGCATCGATCTTTTCGCTTCAGTCTGAACTTTGTTAGAGCAGCTTCTCTTTGGCTAGAGCGAAAGAAAGCACCCCCATCTTTCAAACTCTCTTGTTTCATTGCCTTCTCAGGCACCACAGCCAAATTAGTATTTCCATTACTTCTATTGCAAATGCTTCCATATGCACTGCTGTTACTGTTATCTGCAATGCCGTTGCACATGCTACTACTAGTACTCTGACCACCAGAAGGTGAATTATATCTCAATTTCTCCATCTGCTCATTATTGTGCTGGCACAAATTTTGGTCCACAGAGTTGATGGTAGTTTCATCAGATTGTCTATTGTTCTGCTCAGAGTCCTGAATTTCATGATTTGAATGAACTGAGTTACTAATAGCAAATGGAGACTGGTCTCTTTGGCTGGCCAGATTAGGATTCCATGCTGGAGATACTATTTTTTGTCCGTACAGTGAAGTAACATTGCCAGATCCTGTACAAGTATTGTCAACCCTGACCCCTGGCACTGGAATGGGGTTTGGATATGCTAGTTCAGCTTCCCCAGATTGACCAATGACCAGTGTGGTCATAATTTCTTGACCACCATTCAAAATGGGACCATGATGCTGAGGCAAACTGTTGACCTTTTGCGGCAGTTTATAGGATGACAAATCTGGAGACTCACTGGAATCCTCCTTAAACTCAGTACGATTACCAGCTGATGTGGGAAAAAAAGGCTGCAGTATCTTACCGTTATACCTGCAGAGAACATAACACTTTATCAGAAATTCAGAGACATTTCTAACTTCAGAGTTTCCACAACCTAGTAACAGGCTTAACAATTCTGGGAGAATGTAGATTGGGAAAAAAAAATATTTGCCATTCACACTAAAACTCATTAGCCATTGTTTCTTTTCAGTTGGGAACAAATCAAAAGATCATGCCTAATCCCACGTAATGTTCATTCCCAGGCAGTTGTCCAAAGTTAACTCAATTTTATAGTATCTTCAGTGTAGATTTGTCGATGAAATACTAGAACAACTCACCATGAAAAAGCAGAGGCATCAGAATGGTTTAGTGCATGCCTTTCCTCAATACCTTGATTCTTGGAGCTATTGGGAAGATATCTTCTTAGAGAAAGTTCCAGCTGCGGACTGGATTCAACCTTGTGTGCACCATATTTTATGCTTGCATCTCCATATGTGTGCTTTGGCCCATTATCAAAGGAACCAATCAAATCAATAGCTCCACCACAAGATCCAATCATGTTGTCATTGTGGGCCTGTGAAGAATTAACATTCCCCCTGACATTATCTGGCATCACACTTTCCTCTTGAATCACTTCCTTAGCAGAACATGTGTGTTCTCCCAGTTTCAGAGCAGTTGGATTATAAGCTCCATTGCAGGATGCACTCTTGGATCCCAATCTGGTTGACCATTCTGCAGTTGATACAATTTGTAATGCCCCGTTAATAAGTTAAAGAGTAAACACAATTTATTTAATCAATCACAAATGTGAAGGAAATAAGGATGATGACATACCTCCAGTTTTAATCTCAGGAACTGGCCCTTTATTCATTGTGGCATATTCTTCATACTTTTCCTTCTCCATGCTGCTGACATTTGAAGTGCTCCTGAACTTTGACTGTGATATACCCTGCATATTTTGCACGTGAACACTCTCAGCTCCCAAGGAGTTCTACAAGAGCTCTGCACAAGAGGTGGTAACATGCAGTCCCTATGTGAAACTCCAAGAGGCCAGCCTAATCTGGAAAGAGAAATATTCCTTGTACTTTAAGTAGCTTAAACATGCATTTTGTTACAGATCCCAGGTAAATCCATAATTAACTGCCTTGCATATTGTTCAATAATTGAATAAAAAATGAGGGGGAGAAAGAGAAAAAGAAAAAGAAAATAACCAATGCTTCACAGCATGTTAAGCAACTACTTAAACAAATATTTCCTCCCCAGTATGCATCAGATTCTGCTAAGGTGGTGGAAATTTTAAAAATGATGGGTTAACCAACTTTTGTCAAGGAAGACCTTCCATAAAGATTTTCTATCCTTACAAGACCAACCATAAATTAATAAATACTTACTCGGACATCACTCCCTGTCTCACTGCACTTCTTTCTTTTTTGTGATGAAGTTGCATCGCTGGAGTGATCACTTGCTGAATTGATTCCAGAGGCAGCTTCAATTTTAGGCTGTGCATCATGTGAATTTTGAGGAATATGTCCAGCAGTTAACTGATAAAGAGTTTAAGAAAATATACACACATTCAATTAGTAGACATAATGAAGAAATGAACCAGACCCAACAAATGCCAAATGATGAAACGAGAGGTGAAAAATACAGTTTGCCTCCTCCAAACATGCTGCCAGAGGTTCCTAAGCTCATTTCTCCTAACAGGCTTTATGAGAAAGTCAGCTGCACCCTTCAACATGCACTTCAAAACCATGCTAATTGAATCTTGTGACGACATCACTGCGCAGCCATGATTAAAAAACAAATGCTGACTTGTTATCCAAGCAGAAACATAGATCAAGGTAATGATATCAAAAGCATCTGGCAGTAGAAAACAAACTTATGACAGGAATATTTTTGCAAATGTCATGCTCCATGACCAAAGTAAGCAGTGCATATCCTGATATCGATGGCAACTCTACTTCTGTTAAAATGAGATCTATGTTATGGGGTCTGCCCTTTAACGTCTCCCATGCCATTAATCCATCAGGAACCGCAGCAACTGCTTGAAGTTAAAACACAAAAGAGCACGTATGGTCAGGTGAAGAGCATGATTACTTCCAGGAAATTATAAATGGTCAAATACACAACTATAAACCATATGCTCAACAGAACAAGTACGAACAAGGCAGAGGGAAACAAAGTTAAAAATCAAAGTTGGCCAGCAGATGGAGAGAGAGATTGTACATGGACTGGAAGCCAAAAGGTTACCATGAATGCCTCCAAGTCCCAACTTCATGCTTAATAGAGTTAGTTGGGTTAGTGTTTCCAGTGAAAAAATTCTGAGTAACTGAATTGAAAACTTCCAAAGCACAAAACTTAGTTTTTGGCAAAGAATAACAAGAGCAACTATATGATTACTAGTGTTCAATCCAACTTCCAATGCCTAGAAGTGTGGTTGTTATACAAGAGATCCAAATTCAACTCAGTCAATAACCTTGAGGAAATAGTGTGAGGAAAAAATCACACGATCAGTAGAAAAACTAGAGATGCTATATGTGTATATGATATCTCCGAAAAATAAAAAGGACCTTGCCCAATACAGCACTGACAGCAATGATGTCTTAAGATGCTCTAGACAAGGATGTCACTATCACCATTTGCAATTTGCTATTTTGACCCTTCACAGCTGTAACATTTCCATAGTTTGACACAGCCTCAACCTTGGCATTGATTTCATAGTTTTAATTAACATGGATACAGGCTGCCACATACAACACAGAATATTCAACTCCAATGCCATTTTTACAGAATCATTTTTCTTGAGTTATAAAAGAAAGTAGCAAAGAGATTAAAAAGAAGAAGAAAAGGAGTAAAAACTATAGGAACACCCCAAAATCACCCCGACTAAATTAATTAATCTGAACATAATAAAAACTAGACACTGAGCTGTTAAGGAATCCCATATTCAAAATATACAATCTATACAAAGGGCATATATTGGGAAGTCTACTACGTATATGGTTAGTGGTAACCAGTTTGTTGGCTTAAGCCCATGTACAATTCTCTATATGCATATGATACTCTTCTATACAGGACCTACAGGTCTCCATCTTGAGGAGCAATAGGGATCCCACATCTCCTAACATACTAAACTACCAATAAACAGATTCTCTACGCATCAGTTAAAAACAAGTATATAATTTCATGTCATAAGACAAACCACAAAAACAATAATGAGAGGGGGAAAAATCTGTATGGAATAAAAACTAGCAATTTTTATGTTGAGAAAAAAATAATCACTGCCTGCGTCTGATATCTAACCTTGAACCGATTATGGATTAATCCAGGAAGGTGACAAAATTACTTCATATAATCCAACACTCGAACACTAAAAAAATTGATAAAAATGTGACCCAAACATGTAGATGCTAAATTTTAAAGGGAGATTTGACTAAGCATTCAAACTATGGATCCCCCCACCCCCACCCCCAAACCAAAAAAATATCAAAGAGAAAATAAATCACTGTCCAAATAAATTAACATTGGCATAATTCAGAAGAAACACCTAAACCAAGAATATAAAAATAAAATGGCCAACGAAACAAGGTTTTCGGTATAAAATATAAAATATGAAAAAATCAACGAAAAAGAAAAAAAAAGAAGAGTTTAATCTTTTTTTAGTACTTAGTTGAAGAAACTAACCTCTGTAACTGCATTTTCGAAGAAGAGCAGCGATAATCTGGCGCGTAGAATCATCCGCCTCAACTAACAGAACTCTAAGTACCATCCTTGGAAGAAATTTTTCCCACCTAACCACCTCCGATGCAGCATCTTTATTAACTGTCTCAGTGTTATACTTCTTCTCCACCTCCTCCTCTGTCCCCGTCCCCGACTCCATCTCCATATCTACGCTGCTTACGACCACCTCACCCATTCTCAGACACGCTAGATTTTTTTTTTTTTTTTTTTAACAAAACCACAGATCAAATAAAAAACTAAGAAAGAAGCCCTAATTTTGCAAAATAGAGAGTAAATCAATCAGAAGCAGCATCAAAAACAGAAGAGAAGCATCAGAAGTGAAATTAACCTCATCCTTAGTGGGATAAAAATAAATATCTGGAAGAATGCTGAAATTAGAGTAAGAAGAAAGAGAAATAAAAAACCGCCTCAAAATTGATATCCAACTTTCACTCACGACCGCGAAAACCGCGAAAAATATCTTCTCTTCGCCACCAGAGAGAGAGGACTTTTTTGAGAGTCGAGAGTTTCTCTCTCTGCTATCAGAGCCTAGGTTGATCAAAAGGTGGGCCGCCATTGGCTTCTGGTTTGTGGAGCTGACGTGGCATAATATGGGCCACTGTTTTTTATTTTTCGTGTGGGGAAGTTTTCTTGTAATGATTTGTGGTAATTGTCCATGCTGTGGGGTCTCTATTGGGACACGTGTTGGATCATTTTCAGATTGTTCACTGGATATTTAAGGGCTGTTGCCACGTAGGCTCCCTGAGACCACAGCTTAAGATCTCAAGGTGGGAAAGCTGACACGTGGATCGTCTGATAGAATCTTCGTTTTGTGGCTTTTAACTCTGCTATCTGCCTGATTTCCATTTGCTATCGCGCCTCTATACATGTACTTAATTGGCGGTAATTAGTAGAATAAGTACCAGTATTCTTCACTAAAACATCATCATCATTTGATTGACAGTACGAATTATATATTGCGAGTCTATGGGTGCAACCCAACCCAACAGTAAAAGGTTCGATTTGGTTCATTATTCAAGTTCCATTACCTATTTTCTATGTCCGGTAAGGCGCATTCAGTTGAGGGATAAAAACCTCCCGGGTCAACTTCTTGCTTTCATCGAGAATGTCATTGGGGCCTGTTATTAACCCATAACTTTTTGCCTTTCTTTTCTTGCTTGTCCCGCCAGTTCCAAGACCTGTAACGAGAGATTATATCGTTTTGAAGGGAAGCAAGCCTAACCTCTCAAGCGAGTGCTTTCAATTAAGGAAGAAGTTTAACTTCGATTCGAGTTTTAAATTAGAATTCGAAAATAGTTCAGTGACTATTCAATAGGATGCAATTTTGGTTAGAATGTTCGATTCGTTTGCTTGATTCGAGAGTTTGGTTCGAATATTTGATTCGTTTCCTTAATTCAAGAGTTCAATTCGAAATAAAGTTCATTTAATCTATAACAAATTCAATTGTTGTAAACTACTCATATAATATTCGATTTGAGAGTTCAGTTCAAATATTTAATTCGTTTTATTAAGGTTCAAGAACAATTATTCTAAATTCAAGTTACAATTATTTTAAATTCGAGTTTGGTTGTTTAATATTCAAACTTGAAAACTTTGTTTGAGTTCAGGTTGTTTAAAAATTGAATTCAAATTGAATGAAATTTTTTTGAACCGAGAATCAAATAACTCTCGAATCATTTGGTTGTTTATAACCGTAATTGTGGCTTTTTCTTTTTTTAACATAGATATAAACTCACACACTTGTATGTGGATACGAAGATTCGAACTCAGTTCATCATGACTCGAGGGCAAATGTCTTATTAACTTTGCTGGCTCCCAACCACTAATTGTGGCTTCTTTATAAAAGAAATAACCAATCAAATGGTTTTATCGCCCACTTAATTATAGACTTTGTACCTAAGCATTTAAAAAAAAATCATCATGCTAGCTTATTAATTTTTTATTATCAATTTAAGTGTTTGAACAAAAGTTTACAATTAGATGTATGAGTGTGCACAATATTATGGAAATTCTGACCTATCATGAAAACTATTCTGAAATTTTTGTCCTGACAAAAATCATATATAAATTTAGTAGTTCCATCCCGACTTTTGTATATGGACCGATATTTTGACAAGTACCAAACTGTCATGTCTTTAAATTTTGTATCATCCCATTCCGTATTGATAATGGAAAACAGAGACCTAAATGGTACCATATTGGATCTTTGGGAATCACAAGTACAGCAAGCGTATATTTGAAAATTTTCTTGTCGTCCAGCAGAGCCATAGACTCGCATAAACAACTGAATACTTTTCAACAAAAAAGAAGTAGCTAACCTAGCTTTTTGGTCAATCGATAATCGGCTAGCAAATTGGAGACAGAGGACCATTTTGAATCATATGATTCGGTCTATTCAACTGACTATTTAATATTTATTTTAAAAATATAATTTTCAAAAATTATAATCAATTTTTTATCTGTTTTATTTTATTCATTCCTTAGATTAATGTTACGGGACAAGACGAGACAATTTAATTATTGGAACGAGACTGTTTTTTTTTTTAAAAAATTGATTTTTTTAGTTGTTTCTTCCTTCTAAATTTGGTATATGAAATTTTTTATTATTTTCCATTTTTATTTTTATTTTTAATAAAATGAATGGTTGGGTACCCTGGTCATCCGTAAGTGTTAAGACAACACTAAAACATGTGCATAAAAATACTTAGTTTGATGAAATTTACATAGTTTAGACACTTAATTTAAAACATTATTTGGATGCCACAATAAAAAAAAAATAATAATAGACACCAAATGCGAAAACATCATTTTAAAAAGTTATTCCAATATCCAAAATATAAAGAGTCTTAACATAGATAATTCAACCAATAAGATTGTGCTTAAATGACATTGATTTAAGGATGGCACTGAGTGTATTATAATTAGGTTCCTTAGTTTTATGAATCTAATTGAAATTTCAATATTACATTTTTTTTCTTTTCATTAGTTTTAGTTTCCTTTCCACTCTTGTTGGATTTCTACTATCATTTGGACTTTGGAGGAGTGATTGTAGTGTTATTAAAGTTATGAAAAGTAAATTAGAGCATGATTGTAAATATTATTTTGCTATTTGGTTCAAATGCAATCTATCTATTATATTTAGTATTTTGGTCCATGGCGACATCTGGGCTTTCCTCTCTCATGAGGCTCTCCTTACCTGCTATGGGTCTTTTTTCATCAGTTTTTTCCGATTCCGATTCCTTTTACTTTTCTGACTTCTCACCGATCTCTATTAGTTGTCATAACTGCTACCTTTGTAGCCATGAATTTTCTCCAAGAGTAGTAAGCTTTGTAATCAAAAAGAGTTTTTATACTTTGAGAACAGATATACTGTGGGACAATGCATATCCAATCAATGAGTTGGTTTCCTCTTGCAGCATTTATTGGAAGGTTGATGTAACACCCCAAATCTGCCTTACGAATAAGACAAACTGAGGCGTCACTTGTGTCATTCGATGATACTCAGAACATTTTTTTTTCTTTTAAATGATAACTACATTAATATATTATAATATATTAAATTACAATTACAATTTCGTAATTATTCACTTTTATAACTCTTCAGCATATGCCACACTATGACTTGGTTAACTTCTGATATCACTCTGCATTACTGGT